>PVIU01025149.1:0-24237 GCA_004026605.1 Ondatra zibethicus
TACAATTCGAGGAAGAATCCAAGAAGTTCTCTTTATAAGGTTAAGTCTATCACTTTTGGGATAGTTGCTAGTAATTTCTCCCAAAAAATTAGCACAAGCTCTTTGCCATGGTTCATTGTCTTCCCATAACTTTTTTATTTCATCAGTAGTGAAAGGCACTATAGTGTGTGCTCGGTCTATACCTGCTAATTGAGAAAGCCTAAAATCACCTTTTACAATTAATTCAGAGAAATTTTCCACATGAGTTTTTAATTTTTTACTTGGAATATGTGGTAAAAAAGATCCATTCTAAAATAATATCTTCACTCTGCATTAAGATTCCCATAGGAGATATTCTGGAAAGCCATATGATCAGAATACAACTAAGATTTGGATTCACCCTTTCCACATATGCCTCCTGTAAATTTTCCTCGACCATTGTCAATTCCTTTTCTGTCTCAGCTGTTAATTTTCTGGGACTATTTAAGTCTTTATTACCATCTAAGGTTTTGTTTAAATGAATTATTAGATCAGGCATCATCCCAACAGCTGGTCACAGACTGGAAATGTCTCCTAACAATCTTTGAAAGTCATTAAGAGTCTGTAATCAGTCTCTCCTAATTTGTGCCTTTTGTGTCCTAATTTTCTATAAATGTATTTTGTAACCTAGGTAACTGACAGAATCTCCTCTCTGTATTTTTTCAGGAGCAATCTGCAATCTCCGTTTAGATAAACCTATCTTACTTCTTCAAACATTCTTTTTAAGGTATCGATGTTTGAGTCAGATAACAAAATGTCATCCATATAACGATAAATTATAGAGTTTGGAAATTGCTTACATATGATTTCCAATGCCTGACTTAGAAAGTATTGACACAGGGTAGGGCTATTGAGCATTCCCTTTGGGAGGATAGTCCACTGATATCTGGTAGTAGGCTGAGAATTATTATAAGTAGGCACTGTGAAGGCACATTTTGCTCTATCCTTTTCTTGTAAAAGTATAGTGAAGAAACAATCATTAAAATCAATAACTATAAGAGGTCATCCTTTTGGTAACAGAGAAGGCAGAGGAATTCCAGACTGTAGAGGGCCCACAGGTTGAATTACCTTGTTGACAGCTCTTAGATCTGTCACCATCCTCCATTTAACAGATTTTTTTTTATAATAAATGCAGGAGAATTCCAAGGGATACTGGAAGCATCTTATTGCTCCTGTACCAATCATTCTAAAGCCTGCAATGCTTCTTCAGCTAGAGGCCATTGCTTAACACATATTGGCTTCTCAGTTTGCGATTATCAAGGTAGGGCTGTTGGTACCTCTCAAGTTTTGTTAGTTGCTTTATGTTCTTATACAGCCTGAATGGCTGGTGACCTTTGTTCATAGTACCTTATTACATCCTTCTCAGAATTATGATTTCCTGGGACTGCAGTAATGTTAATCTGTGTGTTCTATAGCTGAATCAGGTCATGGCCCCATAAATTTATTGCAATATCAGCTACATCTAGCCTTTGCTTTCCTTTTTGACCGCTGGCCCAATACAATCAACCCATCTCTTGCTTTGTTTAACTTGAGATATTGTTCCAATTCCTAGTAATTGAACATCTGCCTCTTGAAGAGGCCAATTTGGTTGCCACAATTCTGGAGTGATGATAATCACATCTTTTCCTGTGTCTATCAAGCCAACAATTACAATTCCATTTATACAAACTGACATCTTTGGTCTCTGATCATTTATAGAAGTTTGCCAAAATATATGCTTCTTATTTCCTATTTGAATGTTTGCCTTATCCTCCAAATTTGAGCCATCATTTAGAACATCATTGTCTTGCACAGAAGGTTCCAGATTTTTTAATATTCCTGGTGTGACATGTCCTCCATGGTTACTGAGACTGACTTGGTCACTTTTGGCTTGGGGGCCTGTGAGAGGCCCCTCAAAGAGGCCGATGGTATTGGGTTGTCTTGAATGTGTGTTGTTGATCTGCATTCATTGGTCCATTGTAGTCCTTTACCACACCCTCTACATATACCTGAAGGCTGAGGTCTCCTACTTTTGCCATTTGCAGATGAAATATTATTCCTAGAAATTCCTTGCCTGCAATCCCTTTTCAGATGTCCTAATTTACCACAATTAAAACATTTGGCAGTTTGATGTTTCCTCATTGCTTTGGAAATCGTTTCTCCTACCCAAGATTCATCATTATTGTCAAATACCTCAACATTCATTGTATGCTGAATCCATTCATCCATAGGTGTTGACCTAGACCTTAATGGCCCAATTATCTTTTTGAATTCTATGTTTGAAAATTTCAAATACAGAGGTTCAAGAATTATTAGTCTAGCTTCTGGGTCTGTTACTCCTATTTGCAGAGCCTTAATTAGTCTTTGCAAAAGTCAGTAAAGGTTTCTCTCTGTCCCTGCCTAACCCTGGTATAAGATTCGATCCTTTTTCCTAATTCTTATATCCTATCCCAAGCATTCAAGGCTGCTTTTTTGGCAGAGGAGAAATACTTTATCGTCGTAAAGAGCTTGGACCTGTGGGTCAGCATGTGCTCCTATGCAAAGAATTTGATCCTGGGAAATCTCCACACCTTTTGCTCTTCCTTGCTGTTCCATATGTTTGGATTCTTCTCTGAAATAAATTCCAAACATCAAGGAATGTCCATCATCCAATATTGCTGCCACTAACTGAGAGAAATCATGAGAGATAGCTCTGACATTAGAAGCCCAAGCCCTTATCATTTCCTTAACAAATGTAGAGTGCAAGCCATAAGTAACAATGGTTTGCTTAATTTCTTTTAGATCATTCATTTCTATTGGCGTCCATCTACCTTCTTTGGCTCCCTTCGAGCCTTTAGAAGTTGACGCTTTGTCAGAGTAAGTTACAGGGTATGTCACTAAAATCCTGGGTAAACTAGTTCTGACATCCGGTGGTGATGTTGTATCCTGTCTTTGTGCCTTCTTACCATGTTCACCAGCTCCAATAATCACCTCAATCATTTCAAATATTTTTATCATTGTCTCACATAAAGCCTGAATCTCCTGACCTGCATAAGTTTCTACTGATTTCCCTAACGTATCAGTTTTTGGTCCCCATTCTGCACCTTTGATTCCAATGTTTTAATGTTTCCTTTCAAAGATAACATCTCCTCCTTGAACTTTTCTTGGATACCATGTAGATTGCCATCCTGGAGGTACATTTTGTATGATACCTTATCAAAACTTTGTGATGACTTCTGAACATCAAATTCAACAGGATGAACCCTCTCAGGTGACTTCCTAGTAGCATTAGATATGGAGTCAATTTTGCTTATCATGCTATCCACTTGTTAAGATAATCTCTGACTTTCTATTATATTAATCCTGTCAACTAGTCCCATATTCTTCTTTAATGATATAATATGGAGAAGAAAACTTAAACCTAATAACCAGTAAATTGAGGTACCTCCATAGTCACATAGGCCTCATGTAATGATTTCCATTGTGGGAGTGAAAAATGCAGGAAAAGTCCTGTCAGAAACAAAATCTGCCATTTTACTTGTTAACCAGGAGATGGTGCTGTTTCTGAGTCATGACTAGAACCAATGCAATGGTGAGAAAACAGGTCCCATGTTAAGATCCACCTTAGTACTTGTTTAATAAAACTGGGGAAGCCGTGTCCCAGTGCTGAGAACACTGATCCAGATGGGTAAGTGTGTGCGCACACCCTACAGGAAGGTCCCCAGAATGGAGTGTGGGCATCACCAGCCCCTGCTGCAGGGGGCCTTTGTGTTCCACACAACCATGCCCTCCCCCCCGCAAGTTCACCCTTTCTCTGTGGGGTCTTGGCCCACCAGGAGTCCCTGTTCCTGTGCTGAGATCAGAGATCCAGAGGGATCCACCAGCACAACTGGCTCCAGTACCTTGAGGCCCTAAGAGAGGACAAACCAAGAAAAATCTCCAAGTACACTGTCACTCACATCAAAGATTGGATCAAGATGCCAATACTCTCCTGGCTGTATTTGAAGGAGCAATTAAACAAAAAAAGCAATTTTAAAGGTTAAGGAAACAGGTCAAGACTTGAAGATTGAAATAGAGGTAATAAAGAAAATACAAAACGTGGGAACTTTGGAAATGGAAAATCTGGGTAAGTGAACAGGAACTACAGAGACATAATAACCAACAGAATACAAGAGATAGAAGAATCTCAGAAGCTGAAGATACTATAGAGGAAATAAACTTATTGATTAAAGAAAACAACAAATCCAACAAATTCTTAATAAAAAACATCCAGGAAATCTAGGACACCATGAAAAGACCAAACCTAAGAATAATAGGGATAGACGAAGGAGAAGAATCACAGCTCAAAGGCCCAGAAATTATATTCAACAAAATTATAGAAGAAAGCTTTCCCAACCTAAAGAAGGATATTCCTATGAAGGTACAAGAAGCATACAGAACACCAAATAGACTAGATAAAAAAAATTCCCTTGCAATATAAAAATCAAAACACAAAACATGCAGAAAAAAGAAAGAATATTAAGAGCTGCAAAGGAAAAAGGGCAAGTAACATATAAAGGTAAACCTATCAGAAATACACCTGACTTCTCTACAGAAACCATGAAAGCCAGAAGGTCTTGGATAGATGTGATGCAGACACTAAGAGACCACAGATGCAAGCCCAGACTTATACCCAGCAAAGTTTTCATTCACCATTGATGGAGAAAACAAAATATTCCAGGATAAAAACAGATTTAAACAATACATAGCCACAAATCCAGCATTATAGAAAGTACTAGAAGGAAAACCACAAACCAAGGAAGCCAACAACACCCACAGTAGCACAGACATCTGACAACCCTCTGCCAGCACAACTCAAAGAATGGAAACACACAAACACTACCACAAAAAAAATAACCGGAGTTAACAACCACTGGTCATTAATATCACTTAATATCAATGGACTCAATTCACCTATAAAAAGGCACAGGGTAAGAGAATGGATACGAAAACAGGACCCAACATTCTGTTGTTTATAAGAAACACCTCAACCACAAAGACAGACATTATCTCAGAGGAAAGGGTTGGGAAAAGGTTTTTCAATAAAATGGCCCTAAGAAACAAGCAGGTGTGGCTATACTAATATCTAACAAAATCGACTTCAAATTAAAATTAATCAGAGGAGATGGGGATGGACATTTTATACTCTTAAATGGAATAATCCATCAGGATGAAGTCTCATTCCTGAATATATATGTGCCTAATATAAAGGCACCCACATATGTAAAAGAAACATTACTAGAACTCAAAGCATACATCAAACCCCATGCACTAACAGTAGGAGATTTTAACACTCCTCTCTCACCAATGGACAGGTCAACCAGACAGAAACCTAACAGAGAAATACGAGAAATAATAGATGTAATGAAACAAATGGACTTAATAGATATCTATAGAACATTCCACCCAAACAGGAAAGAACATACCTTCTTCTCAACAACTCATGGAACCTTCTCGAAAATTGATCACATACTCGGTAACAAAGCAAACATCCACAGATACAAAAAACTTGGAGCAACCACCTGTGTCTTATCAGATCAGCACAAAGTAATGTTAGAATTTAACAACAATTCCACCCCTATAAACTCATGGAAACTGAACTGTCAACTACTGAAACACTTCTGGGTCAAGGAAGAAATAAAGAAAGAAATTAAAGTCTTCCTTGAATTCGGCAAAAATAAAGACACATCATACCCAAACCTATGGGACACTATGAAAGCAGTGCTAAGAGGAAAGTTCATAGCACTTAGTGCCCACATCAAGAAAACGGAGAAAGCACACATTAGTGACTTAACAGCACACCTGAAAGCTCTAGAAAAAAAAAGAAGCAGACTCACCCTGGAGAGGTAGAAGACTGGAATAATCAAACTCGGGGCTGAAATTAACAAAATATAGACACAGAAACAATCCAAAGAATCAATGAAACCAAGAGCTAGTTCCTTGAGAAAATCAACAAGATCGACAAACCCTTATCCAAACTAATCAAAAGGCAGAGAGAACACTCAAATTAACAAGATTAGAAATGAAAAGGGGGATATAACAACGGACACTGAGGAAATTTAGAGAATCATTAGTCTTACTACAAAAGCCTGTATGCCACAAAATTGGAAAATGCAAAAGAAATGGACAGTTTTTCAGATAAATACCATATACCAATATTAAATCAAGACCAGGTGAACAATTTAAATAGACCTATAAGTCGTGATGAAATAGAAGCTATAAGTTGTGAGGAAATAGAAGCTGTCATCAAAAACCTCCCAAACAAAAAAAGCCCAGGACCAGATGGTTTTACTGCAGAATTCTACCAGAAATTCCAAGAAGAGCTAATACCTATTTTCCTTAATGTGTTTCACATAATAGAAACAGAAGGGTCATTGCCAAACTCTTTTTTATGAAGCTATAGTTACCCTAATACCAAAACCGCACAAGATGCAACCAAGAAAGAGAATTACAGACCAATCTCAATCATGAACATCGATGCAAAAATTCTCAATAATATACTGGCAAACTGAATCCAAGAACACATCAAAAAAAATCATGCATTATGATCAAGTAGGCTTCATCCCAGAGATGCAGGGCAGGTTCAACATATGGAAATCTATCAATGTAATCCATCATATAAATAAACTGAAAGAAAATAATATATGATCATTTCATTAGATGCTGAAAAACATAATTCAACACCCCTTTATGATAAAGGTCTTGAGAGATTAGGCATACAAGGATCATATCTAGTATAATAAAACTAATATATAGCAAACCGACAGCTAACATCAAATTAAATGGAGAAAAACTCAAAGTGATTCCACTAAAATCAGGAACAAGACAAGGCTGTACACTCTCACCATATCTCTTTAATGTAGTGCTTGACGTTCTAGCAATAACTATAAGAAAACATGAGAAGATCATGGGGATTTGAAATGGAAAGGAAGAAGTCAAGCTTTTGTTAATTGCAGATGATATGATAGTGTACATAAGAAACCTCAAAAACTCTACCAAAGAACTTCTACAGCTGATAAATACCTTCAGTGATGTGGCACGATACAAGATCAACTCAAAAAAATCAGTAGCCCTCCTATACACAAAGGATAAAGAAACAGAGAGGGAAATCAGAGAAACATCACCTTTCATGATAGCCACAATTAGCATAAAGTATCTTGGGGTAACTCTAACCAAGGAAGTAAAAGATCTATTTGACAATAACTTTAAGACCTTGAAGAAAGAAATAGAAGAGGATACCAGAAAATGGAAGGATCTCCCATGCTCCTGGATTGGTAGGATCAATACAGTAAAAATGGCAATTCTACCAAAGGCAATCTATAGATTCAGTGCAATTCCCATCAAAATCCCAACAAAATTCTTCATAGACCTTGAAAGAACAATAACTAACTTTATATGGAAAAACAGTAGCCAAAACAGTCCTATACACTAAAGGAACTTCCGGAGGCATTACCATCCCTGACTTCAAACTCTATTACAGAGCTACAGTAATGAAAACATCTTGGTATTGGCAAAAAAACTGAGACGTTGACCAATGGAATTGAATCGAAGACCTGGATATTAATCCACAAACCTATGAACACCTCATATTTGACAAAGAAGCTAAAATTATACAATGGAAGAATGAAAGCATCTTTAACAAATGGTGCTGGCATAACTGGATGTCAACCTCTAGGAGAATGAAAATATATCCTTATCTATCACCATGCATAAAACTCAAATCCAAATGGATTAAAGACCTCAATATAAATCCAACCACACTTAACCTGATAGAAGAGAAAGTGGGAAGTAGCCTGCAATACATAGTCACAGGAGACCACTTTCTGTGTAAAACCCCAGTGGCACTAAGGGCAACAATGAATAAATGGGACCTCCTGAAACTGAGAAGCTTCTGTAAAGCAAAGGACACTGTCATTAAGACAAAAAGGCATCCTATTGAATGGGAGAAGATATTCTCTAACCCCACATCAGACAAAGGTCTGATCTCCAAAATATACAAAGAACTCAAGAAACTAGACATTAAAATTCTAAATAACCCAATTAAAATTGGGGTAATGATCTGAACAGAGAATTCTCAACAGAAGAAGTTCAAATGGCCAAAAGATACTTAAGGTCATGTTCAACTTCCTTAGCAATCAGGGAAATGCAAATCAAAACAACTTTGAGATACCATCTTACACCTGTCAGAATGGTTAAAATCAAAAACACCAATGATAGCCTATGCTGGAGAGGATGTGGAGTAAGGGGAACACTCTTCCATTGCTCATGGGAATGCAAACTTGTGCAACCACTTTTGAAATCAGTGTTGTGGTTTCTCAAGAAATGGGAATCAACCTTAGGATCCAGCAAAACCACTCCTGGGAATATACCCAAAAGATGCCCAATCATACTACAAAAGCATTTGTGCAACTAAGTTCATAGCAGCATTATTTGTAATAACCAGAACTGGAAACAACCTAAATGCCCCTCAATGGAAGAACGGATAAAGAAAGTATGGAATAAATACAGATTAGAATACTACTCAGCTGTAAAAACAATGACTTCCTGAGTTTTGTGTGCAATTGGATGGAAATAGAAAGCACTATCCTTAGTGAGATTACCCAAACCCAAAAAGATGATTATGGTATGTACTCACTTATTAGTGGAGTCTTGCCATAAACAAAGGACATTATGCCTATGTATAACAAACAAGCCTAGAAAAGACAAATAGCAAGGTGAACGCAAAGAAAAACATATATAGATCCTTCTCGAAATTAGAAGCAATTAATTCACCAGGCAAAAGTTGGGAGCATGGGGGTGGTGATAGGGGTGGGGTTAGGTGTGGGGGTATGGGTGGGCCTGGCAGAAGGGGAGAAGGGTAAGGGGAAGAGAGAAGGGTATGACTGGGGAGAGCTTGGTGGAGCGGGAGTATGGAAATGGAGGAAGGGCAGATATTGGAGCTGGAAATAAGATATCTACATTATGGGAGCCATTTTAGGATTGGCAAGACACTTAGCTCTAGAGGATATCCCAGGTGTCCATGGGCATGTCCCCAGCAGAGGTGAGGGTGCCTGAACTAGCCCTGTCCCATAGTCACATTGGTTAATATCTTGATTATCACCATAGAAATTTCGTCCCATGGATGGCGATAGAGACAGAGACCCACATCCACATCAGAGCAATGGACTGAGCTCCCAAGGTCCAGTTGAAGAGCAGAAGGAGGGAGAACATGAACAAGGAAGTCAGGACTGTGATGGGCTGGTCCTCCCACTGACACAGTTTGCCTGATCTAATGGGAGCCCACCAAATCAAGCTGGACCAGGACTGAATGAGCATGTGATCAAACCGGACTCTCTGAATGTGGTTGTCAATTGTGGTGGACTGAGAAGCTATCGATAATGGCACTGGGACCTTTCTATTCTGCATGTATTGGCTTTTTGGAACCCTAGTCTATTTTGATGCACACCTTCCTAGGCCGGGATGGAAGAGGGGGCCTTGGACTTCCCACAGGGCAGGGTACCCTGCCCTCTCTTAACGATGCAGGAGGAGAGAGGATGGGAAGTGGGGGAGTGGGAGGGGACTGGGAGAAGGGGAGGAAGTGTAAAATTTTGAATGAAAAATAAAATTAAAAAATAAAATATTAATTAGGGGAAAAATACTGGGGAAAAATGAGTCACTCAAGAGGTTAGATATAATCAAATCAATTTCATACATGGAGCAAGTAAACAATCCTAACTAGCCAAGCGGGAACCAGGGGTGCAAGAGAAGGGGGCCAGACATTCTTCTGCATCCAGGTAAATAGTCTATGAGGCTACACCCCAGTAGGTGGGTAGTTACTAGCTGTAAACCTTCCCACAGCATAAGAGTTAGCCAATAAGAAGTTAGAGCTAATGGGCCTAGTAGTGTTTTAATTAATATAGTTTCTGTGTTATTATTTTGGTTTTGGGCAGTCAGGACAAACAAGCAGGCCTCATCCTACACTGTAAACTTCAAAGCTTACTGTAGGAAAATTAATTGTTCATTGTGAAAATTTAAACATTATTTATGTAGACATATACAGACATATAAATATTTAGTGAAGGGTACAATAGAAACAAAATAGATATGAGGAAAAGTAAATCTTTTAAAAATTGTTTTTTCTTTCTGTCCCATATCATGGCTCCTGATATGAGGCAGAAACTCTGACTTTTTATTTTAACAACATGCTTGGATTTAGAGAAAGACAGAGGAAGTGTCCAACTCCAAAGCCAGCTCTATATATTCATATATATATATATATATATATATATATATATATATATATGTGTGTGTGTGTGTGTTTAAATGAATATATATATATATTCATTTAAACACACACACACACACACACACACACACACACACACACACACACACACACATATATATATATATATCTCAATTACCTGATGGAAAGAATCTTGATCCCTTTTCTCAATGATCCTTAGTGGATAGTCATTTTTCCATCCAGGGACTCTTGAAGTTTTGAAGATGAGTATTTTCCTACAAACACAAGAATAGAAACTTCCTCAACACTTATGAGGTTTCCTTATCATCTGTATGATTTTCACCATTGCGGATGAGCTGTCATTTCTCTTTTCAAGAGGTTTCTCTTCTTCAAAGTGAATCTTTATAAATTTTGATGGTATCCATAGTTTTTATTCTCCTATGGAAACAAGAGCAAAATACCTTCCCCAATGTAGCACACATTCTGGCTTCCATTGTGAGGTAAACACATCCTTGAAATAAACCAGTTGATTTAATTCATAGAATTTTTCTATTATCAATGTCTCTCTGCTGCTGTTGTGCCTTTCTCATTAGTGTTAAGAAAATTCAAGGTTAATAAAGCATTATGTAATCTATTTCTGGGGGCATTTTCCACCCTTTTCTGTTTGTTTAACATATCCTTTATAATTCAATTTGATCTTTTTATAAGTACATGACCTGTAGGGTTGTGTGATATACCTGTATAATATGTTTAATATTATAATAAGTTAAAAACTTTCATTTTTCGAGACATATGCTAGACCATTATCTGTCTTTATTTGTGCCAGAATACCCATGATGTCCATAACTTCTAATAAATGTGTGATTACTGAATCATCCTTTTCTGAGCTTAAAGAAGTTGCCCACTGAAAACCTGAATAAGTGTCAATAGTGTGGTGTACATATTTTAATTTTTCAAATACTGCAAAATGGAACACATCCAAGTGCTAGATTTAATTCCTTTGAGTACCCTTTGGATTAGTCCCTACAGGTAGCAGTGTTTGGTTATAGAAAGAACAAGAAGGACATTTCTTTATAATCTCCTTAGCTTATTGCCATGTAATAGAAAACTCTTTTTTTTTCGTTTTCCATTTTCTTTTTCCATTCAAAAATTGATCCTTCCTCTCCTTCTCCCATTCCCCTCCTGCTCTCCCACTAACCCTCCTCCCTCCCCATCCATCCTTAAGAGGGGGCAGGTACCCTGCCCTGTGGGAAGTCCTAGGCCCTCCCCCCTCCATCCCAGCCTAGGAAGATATGCATCCAAGTAAACTAGGGTCCCAAAAAGCCAATATATGCAGAAGAGACAGGTCCCAGAGCTATTAACGATGGCTTCTCAGTCTGTCCCCAATGGAAGCCATATTTAGAGAGTCCAGTTTGATCACATGCTTGTTCAGGCCCGGTCCAGCTGGATTTGGTTAGCTCCCATTAGATCAGACACACTGTCTCAGTGGGTGGACCAACCCCTCATGGTCTAGTCCTGACTTCCTTGCTCATCTTCTCCCTCCTTCTGCTCTTCAATTGGACCTTGGGAGCTCAGTCCATTGCTCTGATGTGGCTGTGGGTCTCTGTCTCTATCTCCATCCATCAGACAAAATTTCTATGGTGATATTCAAGATATTCATCAGTGTGACTATGGGACAAGGCCAGTTCAGGCACCCTCTCCTCTGCTAGAAAACTCTTTCTTTAAACATTTGTTATTGACAGGATGTTTTTATGAAATTCTGAAGATTGTAACAGCTTCCAATCAATAATTGATCAATTTCTGCATTACTTTGTGCTAGAAGAACTGGGAGACCTGTATGGGATCAGATGGGTGTTATGTACATAGGACAAAGCCTATTCCTGATTATGTCTTGCGCTTGGAAACATAATGAAGTCAATTCTGTATCATCTGGTATAATTTCAGTGGTTTCATTATGCAAGACAACTCTTTCTACATATTTTGAATCAGTAACTATATTAAGAGGTTCTTTAAAATCCTTTAGCACCATGGGAATAGCATATAATTCTGCCTTCTGGACAGAATTATAAGGGCATTGTTCTACCTTACTTAAATCTTATGATTTGTAACCTGCTTTCCCTGTTTTGTTTGCATCAGTATAAAAGGTATGGGTTCTAGTTATTGGAGCATCATGTACAATTTGAGGAAGAATCCAAGAAGTTCTCTTTATAAGGTTACTTCTATCACTTTTGGGATAATTGCTATTAATTTCTCCCAAAAAATTAACACAAGCTCTTTGCCATGGTTCATTGTCTTTCCATAATTTTTTATTTCATCAGTAGTGAAAGGCACTCTAATTTCTGCTGGGTTTCAATTTACATTTTATAATTAATTCAGAGAATATTTCCACGTAAGTTTTTAATTTTTTACTTGGAATATGTGGTAAAAAGATCCTTTCTAAGATAATATCATCCCTCTGCATTAAAATTCCTGTAGGAGAAATTGTGGAAGGCAATATGACTAGAATACAATTAAGATTTGAATTCACCCTATCAACATATGCCTCCTATAAATTCTCCTCAACAATTGTCAGTTGCTTTGCTGCTTCATTTCTTAATTCTCTGGGACTATTTAAGTCTTTATCTTCATGTAAGGTTTTGTTTCAATGAATTATTAGATCAGGTGTTATCCCAACAGTTGGTTGTAGATTGGAAATGTCTCCTAACAATCTTTAAAAGTCATTAAGACTCTGTAATGGGTCGCTCCAAATTTGTGGCTTTTATGTTCTAATATTCTGCACAACTATTTTGTAACCTAGGTAATTGACAGAATCTCCTCTCTGTATTTTCTCAGGAGCAATTTGTAATCCCCATTTTTGCAAAACTTTCTTTACCTCTTCAAACATTCTTTCTAAAGTATCTATGTTTGAATCAGATAGTAAAATGTCATCCATGTAATTATAGAGTTACGAAACTGCTTACGTATTATTTCAATGGCTGACTTACAAAGTATTGGCACAGAGTGAGGCTATTGAGCATTCCTTGTGGGAGGCTAGTCCATCGATATCTCCTAGTAGGCTGAGAATTATTATAATTAGGCACTGTGAAGGCACATTTTTCTCTATCCTTTTCTTTTAAAGGTATAGTAAAGAAACAATCTTTCAAATCAATAACTATAAGAGGCCATCTTTTGGTAATAGAGAAGGCACAGGAATTCCAGATCATATCAGGCCCATAAGCTGAATTACCTTATTGAAAGCTCTTAAATCTGTCACCATTCTCTATTTATCAGATTTCTTTTTTACAACAAATACAGGAGAATTCCAAGGGCTGGTTGAGTCTTCAATATGGGGAGCATCTATTTGCTCTTGTACCAGAAGTTCTAAAGCCTGCAACTCATCTTCAGCTAGAAGCCACTGCTTAAGCCATATAGGCTTCTCAGTTAACGATTTTAAAGGTAGAGCTGTTGGTACTTCGAAAGGTTTGCTTAGTTGCTTTATGTTCTTTTACAGCCTGAATGGCTGGTGACCTTTCTGTAGAGTATCTTATAATATCCTTCCCAGATTTATGAGTTCCTGGGACTACAGTGATTTTAATCTGCATATTCCATTGCTAGAGCAGGTAACGACCCCATAAATTTACTGCAATATTAGCCACATATGGCCTCAGATTGCCTCTTTGACATTCTGGCATAATACAGTCAATCCATCTTGTGTTTTGTTAACTTGAGACATGGTTCCAATTCCCAGCAATTGAACATCCACCCCTTGAAAAGTTCAATTTGGATGCTAAGATTCTGGAGTAATGATACTCACATCCACACCTGTATCTTTCAAACCAATAATTACAATGTCATTTATACATACTCTTAGCTTTGATTATTTATAGAAATCTGCCAGGATATATGTTTCCTGTTTCCTATTGGAATTTTTTACTTATTCTCCATGTTTATGCCATCATTTAGAACAGTATGGCCTTTTACAGAAGGCTCTGGATTTTTCAAAATTTTCCTGGTGAGTCAGTCTTCCACAGTTACTGGGAATGACTGGGCCACTTTTTGCTTGGGGGCCTGCGGAGACCCCCTCAAGGAGTTTCCCAATGGTATCTGGTTGCCTTGTCTGTCTTTTGTTGATCTTCATTCAGTGGTTCAATATCAGCCTTCACCACACCTTCTATATATACTTGAAGGCTGAGTTCTATTCTTGCCAGTCCCAGAGGAGATATTATTTCTAGGAATTCCTTCTCTACAATCTCTTATCAGATGTTCTATTCTAACACTATTAAAACATTTGGCATTTTGATGTCTCCTCATTCCTTTGGAAATTGCTTCTCCTACCCAAGATTCAGTATTACAGTCAAATGTCTCAATTTTCATTGTATGCAGGATCCATTTATCCATAGGTGCTGATTTAACCTTTAAAGGCTCAAGAATCGTTTTGCATTCTATACCTGCATTTTCAAAAGCCAGAGATTCAAGAATTATTCATCTAGCATCTGGGTCTGTTACTCCTATTTGTACAGCCTTAGTTAATCTTTGTAAAAAGTCAGTAAAGGGTTCTCCTTGGCCCTGTTCTTTTTCCTAATTCTTGAATACTCTCCCAAGCATCTAAAGCTGCTTTGTTGTATAGGGACAAGATTTCTTCATCATAAAGAGCTTGAAACTGTGGGTCAGCATGAGTGCCTTTACCAAGAATTTGATCTTGGGAAGTCTCAAGGCCTTCTGCTTTTCCCTGTTGTTTCAAAATTTTTGCCTCTTCTCTGAAATAAAGTCTAAACATTAATTGAGGCCCATCATCTAGGACTGCTGAAACTAACTGAATCCAATCATATTGTGTTTCTTTGATGCTAGAAGACCATGACTTTATTATCTCCCTAACAATATGGAATACAAACCATAAGTTACGACAGCTTGCTTAATTTCGTTTAGATCATTAATTACTATAGGTATTCATAGATATCCATCTACCTTCTTTGGATTCTTTTGGGCCTTTAGAACTTGATGCCTTGTCAGAGTAGATTATAGGCTAGAAAGCTAAAATCCTGGGTAAGTCATCTCTGACAACTACCAGCAATGTTGAATCTTGTCCTTGTGCCTTCTTTCCCTGTTCATCAGCTCTAATAATTTCCTCAATTATTTCAATTCTTTTTACTACTGTCTTTTGTAAAGCCTGAATCTCCTGGCCTGTATATATTTCTAGTGATTTCAATGGGACACCTAGCCTCTGGTCCTCATTCTGCACATGTGATTCCAAGATCTGAAGTTTCTCCTTAAAGATAACATCTCATCCTTGGACATTAATTGAATAGCGTACAGACTGACATCCTGGAGATACACTCTATCTGCTAACTTATAATTTTTTAACAAATTTTGATTGTCAAATTCAACAGAATGAATTCTTTCAGATAGCTTCTTAGTATTCTTAGATATGAATCAATTTTGTCTGTCAAATTAATGTTATCCTTTTTAATATTATTAATTATTGCAGGTAACTTTTGATTTCTGATGGTATTAATCCTATCAATTAGCTGTTTATTATTAAACTGTAAAAACTGTATCATTCCTAAAAGTGCCATACTCTTCGTTATTGATAGAATATGAAAGAAAAAACTGAGTCCCAATACCAAATAAATTGAAGTATCACCATAACTTTATAAGTCTCACATAATAAAAATCAATATAATTAACCAAAAAGTTACTAAAAGTTTCTATATTAATGTAATCTGTCATATTGATTTGTTAATTATCTGTTATGAGATCCCGTAAATTGTTTTAGGTGTAATAATCTTCATTGTCCAGCAGATGTCATAGTTGCACAGTCTGGTGGTGACAGGAATGGTCTTGAGCCCCTTTAGTTTCACATCTTGGTACTAGTTAAATAATGAGAAATATGCTTTGCTTGACAAATTAAATCAGTTTCATACACAGAGCAAGAATCCCAGAACTCATGGGCAGAGAGCAGAAGCTGAAAGCAACACAAGTCACCACATGGCAAGGAATCATGCCAGGGAACCTCTCCAGGGAATGAGGTAATCATGCCGGTGCTTTGGAAATTTTGAAGTTGCCACACACTGTAACCTTGCTGTGGCAGGGGTTCTACAAAAAAACGCGTAGGTAAAAGCCAGCAAAGTGGGCAGGGTTGGGAGACTGTCTTTTCCGTGGACCAGCTAGGCTGTTAGGCCATCCACACAGTAGGCGTGGAGTCAGAATCCACGTGGGTGCCAAATGTGAAAGTACGCTTAAAAGAAATCCCACGCTAGCACAGAATTGAGAAATAGACAGTTATTTATTTAGGGGTAGACTCACAAATCAGAATCCTCTGCTGGAACAGAGATCAGAAACCAAATCCCACAGCCAGAAAAGAGGTCAGATGCATGCTCTACATTAGCATAAAGAGTTAAAAGGACATGCTCCAGTGGGAGGGTAATTACTGGCTGTTAGACTTCCTATAGCAAAACTGTCCTGAAGTAAGGGAATGGGGTAGATACTATGTTTCCAATAGTAGCCTGTTTTTAAGATTAGAGAAAGAAAACTTAGTCTTAACTTACCTGTAAACCTTTCTTCTTCTTCCTCAGCATGGTCAATGCTGGGAGTTTTAAAACAGCCATGGAAAGGTATCTTTCTGTAATTGAATAGAAAAATCGGCTTATAAAAAGTGTAATCAGGTGAGCATGTATAGGCACTGTGCTCATTCCAGCAACATGAAGATGAAAAAAAAAATGCAGCCCCCCACTGGCCATTGAGTGGTAAAGAGGGGGAATTGAAAGACTTTATGTCCTGGCACAGGTGCACATATTCATACACCTGTAGATGGCAATGTCACATTATGAGGAAAATCTCCAAGGTTCAGACCATGCCTGTAGAGGCTGTCATTTATGGACAGGCTAAAAAGGAACTTCCAGTTGGTTGTTCCTTCTGTCCCCTCTCTTCTGAGCAGGTGAACTAGTTCCCTCTTTGGTTATGTTGTATTTCCTAAATTGATAGTATTTTCACTAAGTTTTTCACACAACTTTATAATAATATGTTGTATATATTGTCAAGATTAAAATAGTATTTTCCAGGGTGGTAAAGTATCTCTCACAGACCCACAAGTACATTAAGTGTGTGAAAGCTCACATCATTTGCTGCTGATGTGCAAAACAGTTTGTTCTAGATTCACAAATATAGTTCCCCTCTTCTAGTCCTTATTTTTCAGAAATCCTTTTCTGTTTTCTTTCTGCAGAGTCCTACCAACCAGATTGGATTTCTTAATCTGACATCCTGTAAACTTTCTTACAATGATTTTTAGTTCTAGCTGAGTGCCCTTATGCTGCTGGATATCAGCAACAATACCATGTACTGGAAAAAGTGTGGACCCATTTATAACCTCTTGCATAGTATCTCTCGCACCTTGCAACATCTGGCAGTTAATCACTGCCTTTTAACACATTCTATAGCTTCTCGTCTCATCTGAGCACTAAGAAGCTGTTCCCAACTTTGAGTGTTCAACTTTGCTTTAAATCCAGGTAGGATGTCAATGATCATGAGACTCCTTGGGCACTTAACACCTTTGATTGAGCTTAAATACATGATTTATCCTGTCTCCGTGCATTACTATGGGAGATGGAACTTGCAAGGCAGTTTACATAGGCAGAAACTGGCTGATGTGTAGGCACAATTGAAACAAATACTGTGAGAAGCAACAAGGAATGACATAACTTGCTTTAGTTACCCAGGTGAATTTGTGATCCAACACAGTTTCACCTGGATACATACCCTTTAATTATTAAATGATTTTAAATAAATTATTATCAAACACAGTTTAACCTTGATACATTCCCTTTAAGTATTAATTGTTTTTTCTTGATCCCATAGACTGAATATGTAAGGTTTTGATGTTGTATCAAAATATAGTTAAAAATATAGGCATATAATTGATTTCCATAGTGAATATTTTGCAAGCAGCTGGAGGACTTTCAGAGAGTCTGTATGTCTCTTGACTATTGTTCTTTTTTTTTTTTACATTTGCAGGATGAGGTATGTTTTTACTTAATGACCCTTGTTTATGCTCACAAATCTGAATCTCAGTCAGTCAGTGTTTCCCCACATGTATAAAGTATCATACACAGCATTGGTAAGGAATATAGATATTTCTAAAGGCATGTCAAAAGTTTAAACAACAGAAAAACATTTTTGTGTGGTTCTTTTTTATTCATTTATTTTTTTAATTTTTATTGCTTTATAATATTACCATTAAAATTTCCACTTCCGCCCCTCTTCCCATTTCCCTCCTGCTCCCCCACTCACCCTCCTCCTACCCCTCCACTCCCAAGAGAGGGCAGGTAACCCTGTCCTGTGGGAAGTCCAAGGCCTTCCCCCCTCCATCCAGGCCAAGGAATGTGTGCATCCAAACAGACTAGGATCTCAAAAAGCCAGTACGTGTAGTAGAGACAAATCGCAGTGCTATTATCATTGGCTTCTCAGTCAGCCCCCATTGTCAGCCACATTCAGAGACTCCAGTTGGATCACATGCTCATTCAGTCCCATTCCAGCTGGCTTTGGTAAGCTCCCATTAGATCAGACCCACTGTCTCAGTGGGTGGAGAAACCCCTCATGGTCCTGACTTCCTTGTTCATCTTCTCCCTCCTTCTGCTCTTCATCTGGACCTTGGGAGCTCAGTATAGTGCTTGAAGGTGGGTCTCTGTCTCTATCTCCATCACTCACTGGACAAAGGTTCTATGGAGATATTCAAGATATTCTTCAGTGTGACTATGGGACAAGGCCAGTTCAGGCACCCTCTCATCTAGTGCCCAAGGACCTATCTGGGGACATCCCTGTGGACACCTGGTAACCCCTCTAGAGCCAAGTCTCTTGCCAACCCTAAAATGGCTCCTTTAATTAAGATATCTTCTTACCTGCTCCCATATCTGCCCTTCGTCCATCTCAACCATCCCACTTCACCAAGCTCTCTCCAATCTTCCCCTTCTCCCTTCTCTCTCCTCCTCTCCCCTTCCCCCACTCCCACCCCTACCCTCATGCTCCCAACTTTTGCCTGGCGATCTTGTCTGCTTCCAATTTCCAGGAGGATCTATATATGATTTTCTTTGGGTTCATCTTATTATTTAGCTTCTCTAGGATCATGAACTATAGGCCCAATGTCCTTTGTTTATGGCTAGAATCCATTAATGAGTGAGTACATACTATATTCATATTTTTGGGTCTGGGTTATCTCACTCAGAAGATTGTTTTCTATTTCCATCCATTTGCATGCAAAATTCAAGATGTCATTTTTTTTTACCACTGAGTAATACTCTAATGTGTATATGTGCCACACTTTCTTTATCCATTCTTCCATTGAGGGGCACCTAGGTTGTTTCCAAGTTCTTGCTATTAAAAATAATGCTGCTATGAATATAGTTGAACAAATGCTTTTGTAGTATGATTGGGCATCTCTTGGATATATTCCCAACAGTGGTATTGCTGGATCTTGAGGTAGGCTGACTCCCAATTTTCTGAGAAACCGCCACACTAATTTCCAAAGTTTGCATTCCCACCAGCAATGGATGAGTGTTCCCCTTACTCCACATCTTCTCCAGCATAGGCTATCATTGGTGTTTTTGATTTTAGCCATTCTGACAGGTATAAGATGGAATCTCAAAGTTGGTTTGATTTGCATTTCCATGATAGCTAAGGAAGTTGAACATGTTCTTAAATATCTATTGGCCATTTGAAATTCTTCTGTTGAGAATTCTGTTTAGTTCAGCATAACATTTTTAATTGGGTTATTTAGAAATTTATTGTGTAATTTCTTGAGTTCTTTATATATTTTGGAAATCAGTCCTTTGTCTGATGTGGGGTTGTTGAAGATCTTTTCCCATTCAATAGGCTGCCATTTTGTCTTATTGACTATGTCCTTTGCCTTACAGATGCTTCTCAGTTTCACGAGCATGTGAAAGACCTATTTGTCAAGAACTTTAAGGCTTTGAAGAAAGAAATTGAAGAGGATACCAGAAAATGGAAGGAGCTCCCATGCTCTTCGATTGGTAGGATCAACATAGTAAAAATGGCAACTCTACCAAAGGCAATCTATAGATTCAATGCAATCACCATCAAAATCCCAACAAAATTCTTCACAAACCTTGAAAGAACAATATTCAATTTTATATGGAAAAACAAAAAACCCAGGATAGCCAAAACAATCATATACAATAAAGGAACTTTTGGAGGCATTACCATCCCTGACTTCAAACACTATTACAGAGCTACAGTAATGAAAACATCTTGGTATTAGCATAAAAACAGAGTCATTGACCAATGGAATTGAATCAAAGACCTGGATATTAATCCACAAACCTATGAACACCTGATTTTTGACAAAGAAGCTAAAATTATACAATGGAAGAATGAAAGCATCTTTAACAAATGGTGTTGGCATAACTGGATGTCAACCTGTAGGAGAATGAAAATATATCCTTATCTATCACCATGCACAAAACTCAAGTCCAAATGGATTAAAGACCTTAATATAAATCCAACCACACTGAACCTGATAGAAGAGAAAGTGGGAAATAGCCTGCAATGCATGGGCACAGGAGACAACTTCCTACATATAATCCCAGTAGCACAGACAATAAAAGCAACAATGAATAAATGGGACCTCCTGAAACTGAGAAACTTCTGTAAAGCAAAGGACACTGTCATCAAGGCAAAAAGACTGAGTGGGAGAAGATCTTCACCAATGCCACATCAGAGAAAGGTCTGATCTCAAAAATATACCAAGAACTCAAGAAACTAAGCATTAAAATTCTAAATAACCCAATTAAACCTGGGGTACTGAACTGAATAGAGAATTCTCAGCAGAAGAAATACAAATGTCCAAAAGATACTTAAGGTCGTGTTCAACTTCCTTAGTGATCAGGGAAATGCAAATCAAAACAACTTTGACTATTGTTCTTGATAATGCTTCATTTACCTACTAAAGCTTTAGGTAGAAGATGTGGAAAGTCTACATCATGAAATCTTCACTAACATGTACTTGTGGGTACTTGACATGAGTCTTGACACTCTAACATTTCTTGGATATGATTTTGGAGGTCAGGTAGTTAATGAAGCCACTACTTTCATCCCCTAAGTTGTATTAAGCTTCTCTATTTAAGGCTGCCTTCTGTCTCTTATAGGAAACAATCTGGATTTAACAGTGAGAAAAAGAATCTACACACATTACACATGGAGTGACTAAGTTTTTCTTTATTTCATACTCATTTACTAAGGGTTGGTTTGGGATATTATTGTAGCCAGACAAAATGAACAGACAAATGAGACAAGGTTCCTGCCACTCAGAGGCTGAATATTTCTGTGGCTTATCTGTTTCTCCACAGTTTACTAGTGCATAGAAGGAAGTTGTTTTACCCTATTGTATCCCATTTTGTTTCTCTTGTTCTTGGTACATGTTCAGTTAAATGCAAAGTGATGTTCAGTCTCTTCCATTGTTGCAATGAGGGGCTCAGGCTGTGTTCCCGGCACTGGGCCCCTTGTTCCATCCGGCTCCCAGTGTGTACCTGAAATAATTTCACGGAAACTGTATTCATTTAAATACTGCCTGGCCCATTATCTCCAGCCCCTTATTGGCTAACTCTCACATATTATTTTAGCCCATCTCCATTAATGTGTATCGCCACTTGAGTTGTGGCTTACCGGCATGAGTCTAACCAGTGTCCATCTTGTGCTGGAGAAGCATGGCGTCTGCGTCTGCCACACTGCCTTCTCTCTTACAGCATTCCGTTCTGTCTACTCCGCCCACCTAAGGGCTGCCCTATCAAAAGGCCATGGCAGTTTTCTTTATTTTAACCAATGAGGGCAATACGCAAATAGAAGACCCTCCTACACCATTTCCCCTTTTTCTGTTTAAACAAAAAAGAAAGGCTTTAACTTTAACATAGTAAAATTACATAACAACACTTATCAAGCAAGAATTACAGTTACCATATTTAGATCTATTTTATCTTTTATCATAACAATGGAAAACCATCACTGTAACTTTCCATAATGTTAACAAGGTTTTCATGTTACCATCTTGGAGGCTTTGTCTCACATCTGTTTGATGCTTGCCTTCTGTCATTGTGAAAAATGCCTATCATAATAGTCTATAGTATGGAATAGAATTTTGTTTTCATGCTTTAGTTGTTTCACCATGCTTTTTTAATTGAACTGCTTTGTAACTTCAGCAAGGCAGAACATGGTAAAGAGCTTGTGAAGGGAGGATCCTTTTAATTCATGAACCATGGAACCAGAGAGAGACAAGAGCCTGAGTCCCTATACAACCTTCAGGAGTGGGACTGTACTGACCTGCATCTTTGAATCAGCCTGCTGTAAAGTTTTTACCTCCTTCCCTGGGGCCATTCTTGAACTAGCTAGCCTATTCAAAATTTCAACCACCTGCTATAAGCCATCAGCTTGCAACTACCTTTTATTGTATTAGCATAGGAAGATATTTAGGATGTATGCATAATTCTTCCTTCATGATATACATGATTCTGAATGAATGTTCTACTGCTTCTTTTGTATTAAATTTGCCATTATTGTTATAATATTGTATAGCAAATAGGTACATGGAGTCTTTCATATTTGACACTTCAAAATGTTATTACAATACATAGAAAAGCATGTTTGTTCAAGATATTCTACAAAAGAAGCATGTAAAACCAACTAATTAGTAATGCATTTATGTTCTTAATGTGTTGAGGTGGAAAAACACTGCATTGCAAGGATGTAGTAAAAGTGTCTAAAACTTAGCTTGCTCCTGTCACATGCTGAATTGTCAACAACACTGCATTTTCATTACTTACTAAGGAAAAGAAACAAAAATAACCATTTATGCAGGTTTTGAAATAAACCTAACTGCAGTTTAAAGATCTAGTTAAGAAAAAACAAAAATAATTATGTTTCTATATTACTTCAAACTTTAAATGATAATATACTGGATTTCAGAACACCCAACTAAAAATGGTTAAAATTGCAGAATTTTGTTCATAGTTCCCACATATTATGATGATATTGAACTTTAATTTAGAGATATAAAATATGAAAATGCACCTACAAAACTAAAATTTGTATGATTGCATTTATATGATAAAAGATTACCAAAGTCAAGAAGATAACAGGAAAAACCAGGAAATAAGTGAGTGATAAACAAAACCAGTGAAGTCTGGGCCTTTGACCCAAGGCTGGGTCGAGCAGCATGCACTTGATCATAAGATGAGCCTCAACTGGGAAAGAATACTGGAGGTGCAGAGTGCAGGGAATGGAGGCAGCAACTCCACACTGATGGTGGCATTTAAAAGTCAGTTGTGAAGCTGCTGTTGTGGCTCAGCAGTTAGAGCCTGCTTGGTATGTCTGAGAGCAAGGATTCCATCCCCAGCTCTACATAACAAAGGCCATTTTAAACCACTCCTGCCTTGTGATTTCAGTGCCTTTACTCTTTCATTTTCTACCATGGATCTGGTCTCAAAAGGATACTCCTGAATCAGACATCCTTAAAGAAAACAAATTAAGGAAGCCTAATTACAGAAGCCCATTTTAATAGGGCTTTTTTGTCTGTGTGATTCTGATGGTGTGACCTCATATGCTTTTGCTGATCCTGGAGACAATGCCCTGCCCAAGACCTAGAGATAGTAAATACTCCTTGGATTAGTGCCTTTCCCATGCAAAAATGCAGAAGCCAACTCACCCTCCATCTGCAACCCCTTCACAAGTATTTCCCTAGCCCTACTCTCCCCAGGGCCAGTTACTTGGTAAGTCTGGACTCACCCACTGAAATCATTCAAATTAGACAATCTTTAACCTGCTTACCTAGCAAAACACCCTTCCTACCTACACAAATCACAAGTGGACTTTTCTATTTCTCCCTAACCCATCCCTTCCTTATATCAACCCCTCCACCCTTAATCTACCCTAGTGCTTCCCAATGAGGCCAACTTCTCTCTTAGAACCTATCAATTGTAAACTGTGTTTTCCAGATTCACTATATAGGATCTGATGCCTTC
>PVIU01025150.1:0-24237 GCA_004026605.1 Ondatra zibethicus
TGCACCACCACTATGCCAGCATTTCCGCATGCACCACCACTATGCCAGCATTTCTGCATGCACCACCACTATGCCAGCATTTCCGCATGCACCACCACTATGCCAACATTTCTGCATGCACCACCACTATGCCAGCATTTCTGCATGCACCGCCACTATGCCAGCATTTCCGCATGCACCGCCACTATGCCAGCATTTCTGCATGCACCACCACTATGCCAACATTTCCGCATGCACCACCACTATGCCAGCATTTCTGCATGCACCACCACTATGCCAGCATTTCTGCATGCACCACCATTATGGCAGCATTTCTGCATGCACCACCATTATGGCAGCATACACACATTTTACTATGAGTATGTACTTTTGTTACCTTGGGATAAATTCCAGGAAAAAGAACTGCTGAGTTGCATAGTCATTGAATGTCCTGACAGTTCTAAAGAAATGACTCAACTTTCTCAGATTGGCTGTGCATTTTATAATAGTACCAAAAGTGCCTGGGTGACCAGGGCTCTCAGTATTCACCAGCATTTGGTGTTGTCTCGAGTTTTTAATGTAGCTATTCTAATGGTGTGTAGTGTTGTGTAGTTAGTTTTATAAAATAAGGTAAATATTTTGTTCTATGAGATAGGGGGTAAATACAAACAAGTCCAGATAGCAATATAGGAGAACGTTGGGGCAAGAGAAATTGGCTTAGGAAATCATCCACACATAAAGTAAAGTTTGAGCAGGTTTTCAGAAATGATAGACAATGGAGGAATACACCTGTCACAGTAAGTGAAAGATTCAAAATCATCTACAGTATGGAGAATGGAAGGAAGGCTGTGTAAGAATAGCCCAGTGTGCCCTATTTGTGTGGATGGAATGGAAAAGTGAGGGGAAAAGAGAAGATGCGTGAAGCTTTGTGCACTGTGTCCAGGATTTCAAAGTGCCCTTTGGGTACCTTGTAACCCTCTTATCAACCGAGGACAATGACAGTGCTGTATCCACTAGTTTTCACGTGATGCCGATGGTACTTCACGTAATCCTCCATATTTGTACGTCTCTTTCTATTCGCACACTCCTGCTTCAAAAGTTCATCTTCTCCCAAAAGCCTACCCCTAAGTCATTTTTATAAATCCAGTTATTTTTGTAACTCCTATGTTATGCTATTTCTCTCCTCCAAAATCTTCAGTGGTTTTCTTCTCTTTGTGTAAGAAAGTCTGAGCTCAGGTGCATTCAAGAAAGCCGTGAGCCTCCCCCTTCCCTGTGTAAATACAATCTTTGGGTCAATGTTCATCACCAGATAACTTCTATCCCCCACATGCCTAGTACTTTCTCCAGCTTCTTAGCTAAAATCTCTGATTTCCCATGCTCCTTAAGAAGTCAAGGGCGCTGTTTACTGACTTGCTCCTCATGACTTGCTCAGCTTGCTTTCTTATAGAACCCAGGACCACCAGTCCAGGAACAGCACCCATGGGCTGGGTCCTCCTCATCAACCACTATTTAAGAGAATGCTCTGCAGGCTTGCCCACTGCTCAAACTTAGGGAGGCATTTTTTCAATTGAGGTTTCCTTCTTTCAGATAACTTTAGATTCTGTCAAGTTGACAGGAAACTAGCAAGCACAACATCCAAATAGCATTTTTTTCTCCTAGTGTGAGACCTATCAGATATGGTTCCCATAGATTTATACAAATGAGGAGAAAGAGTTACCCTTCAACAGGGTCACCCGTTTGAGACACTTACCTGGAGCTGTATTTTTCTGTCAGGATCGCCAGCCCGCAAATAGACTTATTATTAATTATGAAAGCTTGGCCCTTGCTAGGCTTTTTTCCAACTGTTTTATCTTCATTAACCCATATTTTTTAAGTCGATGTTCTGCCACGTGTCTCGGTTACCTCTTCTTAGTACAGCACATCCAACTTGCTCTGAGTCTGCTGACAAAATCAATGCACATAGATTCTTCCTCCTCCTCTTCCTCTCTCTTCCCAGTAATCCCATCTAAATTCTTCTGCCTAGCTATTGGTCATTCAGCTCTTTATTAAACCAATCACACAGTGTAAGCAAATATTCAGCAACACTTTCCAAACATAGTACCATAAATGACATCCCTTCCCCAGAGTGAGCCCAAAGTGACTGTTTATCGCTTCTAAGATGTGGGCAAACATTTTCTACTAGCTTTCATTTAACCTCGGTAAAATATGTCAGGAATCTTCAGACAAATATATAATAGGAAACTTATTCCATGATGATGGGCCTATGATTGTATTGAGATTTATCAGAAAAGGCTAGGTCTCCCTTGTCAACCAAGACCAACTAAATGTCACCTTTCCCTTGAATCCATCATCATTTTTGTCCCTACAGCATGCCATGGCACCAATAGAGCTCTGCTTTAAAGGAAATAAATATATGTTACTCTGATCCAACATGATTCAAACAAACAGCACAAATATACAAAGTTTAAAGTGGAATTAAACTGGAGTCCTTCCTCCCTGGGCACATAGTCATTGGAAGCTGATTGCTCGACCTAGTAGTGGTTTAGTTCTTATAAAAAGTTAAGCTTTTGTTTTATTTTCTCCAGCAGGCAAACATTCTTAGTTTTGAAAGAAAATAAAAATCATACCTGTCATGATTCTTACTAACTACTAAAGTTATAGCCAGCATCTAAAATGTGTCTTTTGACAGTCCTTTAATCAGATTTTCATCCATTTACCAGAAGTGCCAAACACTATAAAAAAAATTACTTTCTGACTTACTGCACCTAGAAAGATTGTGATTTTTCAGAAATTTCAATTCATACTTGGTTGCACACATAGAGATTTACTCAGAGCCAACTTTATTTTTTCCCTGTTTTCTGATTAGGAATGGAAACACAAAGAACATTGAACCATTAGGTGTATCAAAGACAGTGAATGACCACCTTCAAAGGGGAGCTTTGCGGTATGGTGTGGCTACAGTCTACAGCCAGGGACTGGGGACTCAGAATAACTGTGCCACTGATGGCTGCTCATAAGATGGTTTTAAGTGTTTACATTCTTTGCCTTGTCCCTTGCCTTTAAGATTCAAGAGAGTCTGAAGAAATTTTAAGAGGAGGGCACAGGGGGGCACAAGGGGCACTGGAGTGAAGAGTCAGAGAGTGTGGAAAAGCCATAGAAGAGACACACAAGGATGTGTGTGGATCCATGTCATATAAAGGGAGAGAGACAGAGAGAGGGAGAGAGAGAGAGGGAGAGAGAATAAACTCTAATGGGAAGGAAAAAGGAAAAGAGAAAGCAGAAGCCTGATATTGGTTCAAAATCAAAACCTAATGCTGATCTAACTACTTACCATATAATTTCCTGTTATAATAAACCAAAGAAGCTAAAAAAAAAATTAGAAGCAGCTCTGGTGGCCTACTGAAGCATTCATATACAGGGATGGCCTACCTTCTCTTGGTGATTCCTGAGTAGAACCTACCTTCTCTACATATGGAAGCAGAGTGGGGATCCACCATCCACAGCATGAATATGCTAAGACTATGAACCCATCAAGCATCTGTGTAACTGAACTTCCTTATCAAAGCTGTATCAGCTGCTGTATTCTGGGGGCTGTTCCTTGATCACATTTGACTCCCAATGATGCAGGCATCCTAAGATGTTCTCTTAGTGACAGAAGCAGTAGAATTAAAAGGCAACTCTAGGGGCATCTCTGTAAATTAAATAATTCTGTAAAGCAGCATCAAAGAAATCTCCTGAATCGGATCTAGGAAATGGAGCAGCTACAGTTAAACTGCACAACTCCACCAAGCTCTTTATTCTCTCTGTAAAATGTGTGCCCCTGAAGAACGCCAGAGAGCCATAGATGAAAGGTTACAGCACTAACAGAGTTATATTTATTTTTTAAAAATTTCACATCCCTGGACAGTCTGTTACCTAAGACATGTTTAGTCTAAAATGAAGCACAGTCATGAATATGGTAATTATGGCCAGAATTCTGACCTCTCCAGGCTGCCTGGGCCTCAGAGAGCACCCTGAGTCAGCCCTGTGGTCTACGGGGGGGGGGGGGGAGGAATGAGTCTGAGGCTGGAGCTCAGCTCTGGAGAGTGTGTGTGGCCCCACATGGACAAACAGCTAATGGAGCTGAGTCACCACTGTCTGTAAACAAAGCCAAGGTCTGATTCCCAAGTCAGCAGGCTTCCCAGGACTCACTGCAGGCTACAGCCCGGTTCTAATATGCGCTGACACCTGGAACAGAGCCCACGGCTCTGCATTCTTCAGAAGCCTTCCAGGTAGTAAGGATACTCTGTGAGACTTAATTCAGAGAATAAAGCTAAGCAGAAAGACACACGGATAGAGAGGCCTCCACCACCTCATGGGTAGAAAGGGCCACTTCAAGTTTCTCCTGTATTCCATGTTGTCAACTATATGTCTAAGTCCAATTTGAATCTTATCCTCTCTTCTCCTGTAAGTTTGCTCACAGAATGGCTTTTCCCTTCTGGAATCTTTTACCATTTTCTTTTAATCTTCATGACTGAAATTCAAATAGGATATGGCTAGATAAGAGCTCCTTTTTAATAAGGCTAAATAAAGCCTTTAGCCCAAGGGAACTTTCCATTATCTTCTCATTTATTCTATTTCCTGTGTTCATATTCTATTTTAGGGGAACTCTTACTACTGATTATATAAATACATCTACTTTAATTTTTCATTTTTTAACTTCTAGGAGTACTCTATTCTTAATTATTCATCTTCCTAGCTCTGTTCTCCTCGTCCTCTTCCACCTTCTCCTTTCTCTTCATCCTCCCCTTTCTTTTTTCTTTTTCTTTTAATGCTAATAGCAACTTAGCTCTCTCTGAAGATTTTTAAGATGTTTCTTTGGTTAAATTTCCATCTGGAGCTTGTATGACTGCTCTCATAACCTTGTATTTCTGGTTCCTTTAGTTCCCTATGGTCTTTCCTCTGGTTTGCAAGCAATAGCTGATGATGTATGACTTTTAAACATACTGGGTAAGATGATCACTGCAGTGACAGAAGTCAGATGTTTCTCTTTGAGTGAAACATTTGTCTGTTCCGTACAAATAAGTAAGGCAGCTCAACTGAACAGTGAAGAGTAAGGTTCATGGAGTCTGGGCTGGAAGGCTGACGACAAGCCGACCTTCTCTCACTCAATTTTGGAGGATGTTTATTGCATCAGGGGAGTATGTCAAGGTATCAACTTTTGGCCAACTAGGCTGTCCCTCATGTTTGATTTTCCATGTCCAGTTACGTCTCAAGTCATTGCATCATCTTTTCCCCTTTTTTGTTTGGATCCTTTTTGTGTAGCAATTTCTTCTGAACTATAACATCCCATTCTAGAGAGACTCACTAAAACTTGGGAAATAAACAAATCTTATAAGACTCAGGAAGTAAGCAACTCACAAGTCTCAGGAGGTTCCTGAAAGTTACAAGATTTCCAAAGTCCCTGCCCAGTGTTAGGCAAGCAATAACAACTACGGATAAATGAGGCTTTCCAACTGGTTGAGTTACCTCCACATCTGTCTGAAAGTCCTTTAGGGAGTCCCAAGGATGTGGCTTTTGTAAGTCATCATCCATGTTGAGTGGGGCTTCTGATGATACAGCTCCCTAAGAGGTGTCCTTGTTCCTACAATAACCCTCACCTGTGTTCTATAAGCAAATCCCATAAACTCTCTGGTTCACCAAGTTGGCTTTGATAGAATGGTTTCTTTGTTCTATCATCAGTGCCCTAACTGGAGTGAACCAGACAGTTACTCACATTTATAAAGAGAAAGCCAACATGATTTGTCAGGTTTATCTTGAAACTAAGTTCCATCTTCCCATAGTAAAGAGTGAATAACCACTCATAAGTCACAAACCAAATCTATGTATTGCCTGCAACATTAACCAGTGTTATGACTATTACATGGCTGCGATCGAAACCTAAAAATGATGGCATCGGTCTCACCTTATCCTCTTTCCAACCCCCTTCTCAGGGGCAAACAGGGAATGAACTTTGACCTACAATAAGACCTTGTCGTTAATGCACTCATGCTCTCAACTTGACCTTGAGCTCACAAGTGATGCACTCTACATGGACAAAAGCATAAATATGGAAAACTACCTATGGCTACAGATGTGAATTAGACCTGTAGGAACTTCTGCTCTGTGGCTCACAGTTTAATTCCTCAGCTTACTTGAGTGAAGAAAAAGATGAACAAGTCCTGGGAAGTGAAAGTAGGTAAACACAGCTATACGGTAAAGCTTTGCCCAGAAGTAGTTATCATCAGACAGAAGTAGATTTGAAGACAGGGTTTGAACAATCCTAAAAATCTGAATAAATTGGAAAAGGGAGTTTCTTACATGTTTTCAGGGCCAAAACTGCCTATTAGAGCTCGGAAGCTACTAGCATCAGACTGTAACCATGCTGGCCCATCTGGCACACTCATTCCTCCCAAAAGACAGATGTGTCACAGCTCCTTAGACAAGTATCATTGCAGGTTCAGCTGCTCATCTAAAGTCCTGTCTGTCAGAGTCCAGGATCACCATGCCTTTCTGATTTCAAATTGTTTAACTCTGGGGAAAGAGCAGACTGATGATAAGGACTTTGTCACAGAGCTCTGTGCACTAGGTGCATGCTTTCCAGCCATGATGAAGCATCTCTGAATGTTTGTGTATAGACGTCTGTGTTAGTCACGCTTTCACTGTGTACTCCCAGCCTACACAATACTTGTCTTTTCCCTTGTCAATAAATTGTCCCTCTGGGGTTTCCCTTAGTCATGCCAGCATTTCATGAGAATGAGTCAGAGTCTGAGACCCTGACCATTCCTGGGAAGTGCAGGGTTTTAGAACTTCAGAAGATGACTATATTCTCTCTTGATGACCCTACAGATGGAACTCAAGTCCATTCGGAATGCCTTTGTTCTTTCTCATTTCCTCCTCTCCTCTGCTGACACCAGTTCTATACTTGAAGCTGATCTTTCTCCTTCCTCCTTGTTGCAAGCTCATTTGCTTCCCAGTTATTTTTCTACTCCAGGCCTTCACTGAAGAGTGCAGGAGGGTTTCCTGGAAACCCATGGTTGTATTGAATTTGCAGTTGTTACTATTAGAGATGGTGGTCATGTGATGAACCCAAACCAGGATCCAATTTTTCCTTTTCCAGCCAACTGTGTCTAGAAACAATTGATACTTGACAGCTATTTAAGTGGTTTCCAAGGAATTTCCCCAGAGATGTGCAAGCTCTTGTGACCCTCCCAGGAGTTTCCTACAGTTGCCACTGCCCAAATCTGCCACCAAAACCAAGTCACTTTATTTCATGAGTCTTGCATGAATACACGAATCTGGATTCAATAAAGCAGTTTTCTGCTGGCCTGTCAAAAACCAACCCCACAAAAGATTGAACTTGTCTCAGTTTGTCTTCCAAACATGAACTGGGCTTCCCAGTGATTTATCTTGGCAAATCGTGAGTGCAGCAGGCCAGAGGCATGCTGGGTAGCGATCCCAACATTAGTCATCATAAAAGTGACTCCATTTACTTGGAGTTAACCTTTGGCCTTTGACCAAGCATATAGAAAAGTTCACTTGTTGATGAAACAGACTAAAGACATTCAGAAAAGAGAGAGAGACATGGGAAAAGGAGAGGAAATATATAAATAAGTACGGTCCTTTTGCCTTATGAGTCAGAGTGAATATTACATCTCAGAACCAAATAAGGACAAAAATTGTGTATGTTATATTTGTTTTTGCAATTGCCTTTCTGAAAGCATGTTCCCCAATGGGATGTGCTACATCTCAAGATGCCAGAAAGGAAAGGCAATGGGATTATTTAATAGTTTTATTTATTTGTTTATTTTGGTTTTTTGAGACAGGGTTTCTCTGAACACCAGTTCTTGATGTCCTTGAACTCACTCTGTAGACAAGGGTGGCCTTGAACTCACCTGCCTCGCAAGTACTGGGACTAAAGGTGTGCACCACTGCTAACATGCTAAGAGCTATTTTTAAAATCATCATTTCTCCAATGTATGAGTTAGCATCTGAATCCTAATAAATATCTCATCTTTAAAAAATTTTTTTAATAAAAGAGTGTAGCACAAATAATAAAAACCCAGAGACAGATGTTGGCATTCAAGCTGAAAGTTCAGAGAAGCAAAGCAGCCAAACCACTAGAGAGCTCTTACATCTATGAAATCTTCAGACTGAAAAGAGAGTGAGTTCCTGTTTCATCCTGCCTTATATTCCTCTCTAAGCTGGAATTAAAGGTGTGCACCACCACTGCCCAGAATCTATGGCTAACTAGTGTGGTTGTTGAGATTAAAGGTGTGTGCCACCACTGCCTGGTCTGTATGTCTGACTAGTATGGCTGGCTACCTTTGTACTCTGGTCTTCAGGCAAGTTTTATTTATTAAAATGCAAATAAAATATCACTATATTTACCCTTTTGTCTAAAATAAAGAAGGCTATAACTAATATAAGAAAAGCTATATACAATAAGTACAATAACTCTACATAATATATACAAACAGTAAGTACATCAACAATGTCTAGTCCACTTGCATTGGACAAATTCAGAGAAAATAATCTATTATTTATCCTATCTTGGTGAGTCCAAAGTATTGTACCTAATTCACTTTTTGTTATAACTTTCATTACCAATTCAAAATTATTTTTTTGTGTCTCTCAACATTATATTCTTTACATTTCTTAGGTGAATTTCTTTTCTGAGGCTCATAAACAAGGAAAACTGTAACTATCTAGTCTCAGAGACTCAAAAAGGAAATAATATAAACTAAGTAAGCAGGAAGTACAAGCAAGTGACTTCCAAAAATATGTGAGAAATAACAGAAACAGCTGGCTGCCTGGACAATCATCCAAGGTTCTTCTGCAGCATTGGGACATCCATCTTCCCACCTAAAGGCCTAGAATATTTGATAGGCTTCTTTTTCTTTTTTTATGTTTGACTTTCTTTTTTATTTTTATTTTTAATACAATCTTATTTTACATACCAACTTCTGTTCCTACTCCTCCTGCCCCTGGTGTGGGAGGTCCTTCTGTCTATGTGTTGTTTTTATTAATGAATAAAAAACTTGCTTGGCCTGATAGAGCAGAACTTAGATAGGCAGGGGAAACTAAACTGAATGCTGGGGTAAAAGGAGGTGGAATCAGGGAGAAGCCATGTAGCCCCACCAGAGACAGACATGCTGAAACTCTGCCAGTAAGTCATTGCCACGTGGTGATACACAGATTAACAGAAATGGGTTAAATTAATATGTAAGAGCTAGTCAATAAGAAGCTAGAGCTAATGGGCCAAGCAGTGATTTAATTAATACAGTTTCTGTGTGATTATTTCTGGGTTTGAGCAGCCAGAAACAAACAAGTGGCTCCCTCCAACATGCCCCTGCCACCTTCTCCCCAGCCCACCAAACATCCACGCCTCAGAGAGGGTAAAGCCACCCATGGGGAGTCAACAAAGTCTGTCACATCACTTAAGGCAAGACCAAGGCCTTCACCCCTGTATCTAGTCTGAACAAGATATCCCTCCATAGGGAATGGGATCCAAAGAGCCAAATCATGCACTAGGGATAAATAGTGGCACCAAAAATGCCCATGCCACACAACTGTCACCCACATTCAGAGGGCCTGGTTCAGTCTTACACATGTTCCCTCACTGACAGTCTGGAGTCAGTGAGCTCCTACTAGCTCAGGTCAGCTGTTTCTGTGGGTTTCCCCATTCTGATCTTGGCCCCTATGCTCATAACATTGCTCCTCTTTCTCTATGACTGGACTTCAGGAGTTTGGGCCAGTGCTCAGCTGTGGATCTCTGCATCTGCTTCTATCAGTTACTGAATGAAGGTTCTATGATGACAATTAAGGTAGTCTGTAGTGATATTTCATTTGTATTTTAATACATAAAGCTTGACTGAAGATCAGATGGTAAAACAGTCCTACTGGTCAGCCTTACAAACCAAGCAGTGCTGACACACACCTATAATCCCCATGGTCACACTAGTTTGCCATACAAACTGGGTGGTAGCAGTGCATGCCTTTAATCCCAGCACTAGAGAGGAATATAAGACAGGAGGAGACAACTCTGTTAGTCTCATTCTGAAGATTTCTGGAGGCAGGGTCACCATTTCATACTGAGGTACAGGTAAGAGCTAGTGGCTGACTGTTTTGCTTTTCTGACCTTCAGGTTAAACCCCTATATCTGTCTCTGGGTTCTTATTAATCGTTCTACAGTAGTCATCAATCTGATTACATGGGGAGGACAGTTGAGGTAACCTCTGCACTATTGTTTAGATTCTTAGCTGAGGTCATCCTTGTGGATTCCTGGGAATTTTCCTAGTGCCTGGTTTCTCACTGACCCCATAATGACTCCCTTGTTCAAGGTATCGCTTTCCTTGATCTTCCTCTCTGTCTTTCACCCAACTTGACCTTCCCAATCTTTCATGTTCTCCTGCCTGCTTCTCTTTTTGCCTCCCCACATTCTTCTGCATGTCAACATCCAGTTATGCCAGCACCATTTGTTGAAGATGTTTTCTTTTTTCCATTGTATAATTTTAGCTTCTATGTCAAAAATCAGGTGTTCATAGGTGTGGATTAATATCAGTGTCTTTGATTCAATTCCATTGGTCCACCTGTCTGTTTTTGTGCCAATATTAAGCTGTTTTCATTACTATAGCTCTATAGTAGAGTTTGAAGTAATGGATAGTTTATATGAAAGTTCACCTCTGTATGCTGTGAATATGTTTTATTACCATTGGTTAATAAAGAAGCTGCTTTGGCCTATGAAAAGGCAGAATACAACTAGGCAGAAAAACTAAACTGAAAGAAGGTAGAGTCAGGCAGATGCCATGTAACCACCCAAGAAGCAAGATGTGCAGTAGCAAAACACAAGCCTCATAGTAAAATATAAAATAATAGAAATGTGTAGACAAAGACTGCTCATTGTTTTCCAGGCTGCTCAGACTCAATCACACATAAACTATATTAATTATAACACTGCTTGGCCAAGAGCTTATATATATTTATAATTACTTCTTACATCTTAAATTAACTCAATTCTATTAATCTATGTATGACCACAAGGCTGTGGCCTACCAGTAAGGTTCTGGTGTCTTTTTCCTTCTGCAACAACATGGCATCTCCTTGACTCTGCCCCTCCCCCAGATTCAGATTTCCTGCCTGGCTTTACTCTGCTAAGACATTGGCCCAAACAGTTTTATATTGATTAACCATTAAAAGCAACACATAACCAGAAGGGCATCCCACATTATCTCCCCTTTTTTTGTCTAAATAAAAAGTAATGTTTTAACTTTAACATAGTAAAATTACATAAAACAAAAGAGTTATCAAGCAAGAATTACAGATACAATAGTGCTTTGTGAGTCTAAAATTTCATATCTAATTTATCTTTTATTATAACTAAGGAAAACTATAGCTATCTGTCTTCAACACCATCAAAGACCTCAGAAAGATATAATATTACCTAAGTAAACAAGAAGTGCATTGTAATCAACTTCCAAAACTCTAGAATTGACAGAGACATCTCACTGTCTGGACAATCACCCAAAGTTCTTCTGTCATGTTGGGGCATCCATCTTTAGCCTCCAGGCCCATAGTATCCAGCAGACTTTTCAATGGAGCAGTAAATCTGAAAGGTTTTTTCCTATATTGGCAGTTTTTCAGTCACTTTCTTCTGTGTCCTACAAGAATGTACAGCATATCATCAAGCAGTCCAGGCAAAAATAAGTTTCTTGCCCAAATGGCTAGCAAACTCCACAAGGAGCCTCTTCAATGCCAATCATCCTCTTGAAGTAGATTATTGCTACCAGAAGCAAACATGTCTCACAGCAGAGAAAAGTCTAAGCTCTTAAAACATTTTGAATGCCATATTATGTAGATCTTTGAAAGAATTAAAGAATACTTATCCATCTGAAATATATCTCTGTACATCTATAAAACCTAACTACCATGACTACACTTTGACTATTATAGACGACTATCTACTAATCCATAATTTTTAATTATACATTAAATTTTAAATGAACTGTGTAAAGATAGTACCTTAAACGAGAACAGAAATACATATACACCTTAAATTTGTATTGATAGACCAAAGTCCATACTAATGTAAAATACTCATTTCTGTATCATATCCCCTTATTTTTTTAAAAAAAATTGACTGTGACAATTAGTCATTTACAATCAACTCCTTTAAAATGAAAATAAACATTTATAAACAATCATTTTGGGAATTTGGGCATAGTTTTCAGAAAACTGTCTCCTGCTGTTTGTTGAGCACTTTCAGGGGGTCTTGTTCCATCAAACCACATTAGCCTCGAAGGAATCCACAGGTTCTCATCTTCATGTACAGGAAAGTAGATGAAGCCCTTTTCTATAATTAGTTAGTACTCTATGTGACCATTAATATCATGATAAAAAGTTTAAAATACAAATATATTAATCTTAAAAATTTTGAGATAATATTTATACCTTAAGAAAAGATGTTTAAGAGTCAAAATAAAACCAAAAGATTATGAGATTAGTGACAATAAAATAGTTCCTTAATTTTGGTTTTTCTACGGCCCCATATCAGGTGGCTTTTCTGACATGAGACAGAGATTTTTAATTTTACTTTAATAAGCATGCTTGTATTCAGCAGAAGCAAAGAACCACACTCCAATTCCAAAGCATTAATTTTTAACTGAACTGGAACTACAAAAAGACCATTTGCCTTATATGTCTGTAGAGAACAGCAGAAACAAACATTTGGGAAGATTTATGAAATTTTATCCTGTTAGAAATATGATATACCAATAAGCCAATTTACTCTTTTTCTTAGGACATTTTTTTCTGGATGCTTTCTCCTTTTTCTTCAGGTGTCTCATTTGTCCAGTTGTCTTCAGATTCCTTAGCTGGATACGTTTATTCTCATGAAAAGAAAGAAACAAAACCCTTCCCCAACCCTACTTTGTGGGAGGTTCTCTATTGGAAAATTATTTCTAATCAAATGAAAAGCATTTGTTAGTTTTCTAGGTTAGTTTAGATTAAACAACCATGCTGCCTGATGAACTGTCATCTCTTCTAACTAGTACATGCGTCTTGTTCAAATCGAATCTTTATCAATTTTGATGTTATCCATAGCTTTTCTTCTCCTGTGGAAACAAAAGCAAAACCCCTTCACCAATGTAATACATGTCCCGGATTCCATTCTGAGGTTAGTACATCTTTAAAGTATATTGACAGATTTAATTCTGTAGTTTTTTTCTACTATCCAATGTCTCTCAGCAGCTATTGTTCTTTTCTCCTTAGCATTTAGAAAATTCAAAGTTAATAAAGCATTATACAATATATTTTTGGGTGTCTTTATCATCTCTTTCTGTTTATTTAACGCATCCTTTAAAGTTCAATTTCTAAACTGCCTGCCCTGTAGGATTATGTGATATGCTTGCAATATGCTTTATATTACAATAAGAAAAAAACTGTTTCATTTTCTTAGAGACATATGCTGGAGCATTGTATGTCTTTATTTGTACAGGCATACCCATAATGGCCATAATTTATAGCAAATTTGTGATTACTGAATTAAGCTTTTGCAAACTCAAAGCAGTTGCCCACTGTAAACCTGAGAAGGTATCAATGGTGTGGTGTATATATTTTAGTTTTCCAAATTCTACAAAATGGAACACATCCATCTTCCAGATTTCATTCCTTCGAGTACCCTTTAGATTACTTCCTGCAGGTAGTGGTGTTTGGTTGTATAAATAACAAGTAGGACATTTCCTTATAATTTACTTGACTTATTTCCAAGTGATGGAAAAGTCTTTTTTTAAATCTTTGCAATTGACATGATGATTTTTATGAAATTCTGAGGCCTTTCTCACATTTCCAATCAATGGTCGATTTCTCTATTACCTTGTGCTAGAGGACTTGGCAGACCCATATGGAATCAGATGTGTGTTTTATATATGATTCATATTTCTGATTATATCTTGTAACTGAATAAATAATGAAGTCAATTATCGATCATCTAGTATAAATTCAGCAGTTTCAATATGAAAAACTTCTTTCTACATATTGCAAATTAGTAACTATTTTGAGAGCTTCTCTAAAATCTCTTAGAACTATGAGATAACATATAATTCTATCTTCTGGACAAGATAATAAGGGCTTTGATCCACTTTACTTAAATTTTCTGATTTGTAAACTGTCTTTCCTGATTTATTTGCATCAGTATAGTGCTATGGGAACTCCTTCATTCAATGGCCTTTGAGAGGCTGGCTGTGTTGGGTGTGGCCTTGGGTACTAAAAATCTAAAACTGTGTGTTTCTCTCTCTCTCTCTCTCTCTCTCTCTCTCTCTCTCTCTCTCTCTCTCTCTCTCGCTGCTGCTACTGCTGCTGCTGCATTCAGTTCCTGATCCCTGCTTGTACAAAAAATTGTTGATCTGTGAGTCTATCACTAAATAAAGAAGCCTTTATTGTACCCCATTCTGAGTTAGTGAGCGATTGCTTTTTCACAGTCTGTTACAGTATAGAATGTAGGAGCACCAGGTGTTAGTGTTTTCTGTATAATGCAAAGAAGGATCCAGCTAATTCTCTTCATAAGATAAATTCTAATTTTGAGACAGTTGTTGTTAAACTCTCCCAAAAATTACTACAAGCTCTTTGCCAGAGTTCACTTTCTGCCAATAATTTGTAAATTTCATCATTAATAAAAGGTACTATAGTTTCTCCTGGGTCTATTTCTGTTAATTGATGAAGTCTCAATTTTTTAAGTATAAGCTGGTTGGCCTATTAGCTCAGGCTTATTTTTAGCTAGTTGTTTTTTTGTCTTAACATTTTTACTGATTTTATTGAGCTCTACGTTTTTCTCTGCTCCCCTACCCACCTCTCCTCTCCCCGCTTCAACCCTCTCCCAAGGTCCCCATGCTCCCAATTTACTCAGGAGATCTTGTCTTTTTATACTTTCTACTTCCCATGTAGATTATATCTATATAACTCTCTCTTAGTGTCTGCATTGTTGTCTAAGTTCTGTGGGATTGTGGTTTGTGGGCTGGCTTTCTTTGTTTTATGTTTAAAAACCACCTATGAGTGAGTGTACATGTGATAATTGTCTTTCTGTGTCTGGGTTGCCTCACTCAAAATAATGTTTTCTAGCTCCATCCATTTTCCTGCAAAATTCAAGATGTCATTATTTTTTCTGCTGTTTAGTACTCCATTGAGTAAATGTACCACATTTTCTTATCCATTCTTCAATCGAGAGGCCCTTAGGTTGTTTCCAGGTTCTGGCTATGACAAACAAAGCTGCTATGAACATAGTTGAGCACATGTCCTTGTGGCACGATTGAGCATGCTTTGGATATATACCCAAAAGTGGTATTACTGGGTCTTGAGGAAGGTTGTTTCCTAATTTTCTGAGAAATCGCCACAGTGACATCCAAAGGGGTTGTACCAGCTTACATTGCCACCAGCAATGCAGAAGTGTTCCCTTTTCCCTACAACCTCCCCAGCATAAGTTGTCATCAGTGTTTTTGATTTTGGCCATTCTTACAGGTGTAAGATGGAATCTCAGAGTTGTTTTGATTTGCATTTCTCTAATGACTAAGGATGTTGAACATTTCCTTAAGTGTCTTTCAACCATTTTATATGCCTCTGTTGAGAGTTCTCTGTTTAGGTCTGTACTCCATTTTTTTTATTAGATTATTTGTTCTTTTGATGACTACTTTCTTGAATTCTTTGTATATTTTGGAGATCAAACCTCTGTCTGATGTGGGGTTAGTGAAGATCTTTTCCCATTCTGTAGGCTGTCATTTTTGCCACGCCAGCACGGCAACTATAGTTCTTCTGAGCGAGGGATATCGGGATTAACACACAGCACAACTTCAGGTTCTGCAGACAAACCTTTATTCCACTTTCTCACACAGTATATACAGCCCTCAGCAGGGGAGGGCAAGCCAGGAAAAGCAGGAAGCTCATCACTGCAACTCACATGGCTTAGGGGTAAACATCCTAAGAATCATTGCTGAAAACACCAGATTGTTCCTGTTTTTGTTCCTGTTTTCAACGAACCACAAGAGTGCAAGACAGATCAAGTGGGGGTGCGAAAGCCTGCCCTTAAAGGACCCAACAGTTTTGTCTTGTTGGCCCTGTCCTTTGCTTTACAGAAGCTTTTCAGTTTCAGGAGGTCCCACTTTTAATTGTTTCTCTCAGTGTCTGTGCTGCTGGGGTCATATTTAGGAAGTGGTTCCCTGTGCCAATGCATTCAAGTGTACTTCCCACTTTCTCTTCTATAAGGTTCAGTGTGGCTGGCTTTATGTTGAGGTCTTTGATCCATTTGGACTTGAGTTTTGTACATGGTGATAGATATGGGTCTATTTTTATTTTTCTACATGTTGATAACCAGTTATGTCAGCACCACTTGTTAAATATGCTTTTTTTTTTCCATTTGATATTTTTTGCTTCTTTATCAAAGGTCAGGTGTTCGAAAATGTGTGGATTGATATCCGGGTCTTCTATTTGGTTCCATTGGTCCTCCTGTTTGTTCTTATGCCAGTACCAGGCTATTTTTAGTATTGTCGCTTTGTAGTAGAGTTTGAAGTCTGGTGTAGGAGGTCCTTCTGTATTTCTATTGCTTTCATTGGTTAAATAAAGAGACTGCCTTGGCCTTTTGATAGGGCAGCCCTTAGGAGGGCAGAGTAGAAAGAACGGAATGCTGTGAGAGAGAAGGCAGTGTGGCAGACGCCATGCTTCGCAGGCCCAAGATGGACACTGGTTAGACTCATGCCGGTAAGCCACGTCCCTGTGGTGATACACAGATTACTAGATACGCATTAGAACAGGATGTGAGAGTTAGCCAAGAAGAGGCTAGAACTAATGGGCCAGGCAGTATTTAAATGAATACAGATTTCTGTGTAATTATTTCAAGCATAAGCTAACCAGGTGCCGGGATCGCAGCCCTCTCCTCCGTACTACAGAAGTCAGGGATTGTGATGCCTCCAGAAGTTCTTTTATTGCACAGGATTGTTTTGGCTATCCTGGGTTTTTTGCTTTTCCAAATGAAGTTGAGTACTGTTCTTTTGAGGCCTTTGAAGAATTTTGCTGGGATTTTGATGGGCATTGCATTGAATATGTAGATTGCTTTTGGTAAGATTGCCATTTTTACTATATTAATTCTGCCCACCCAAGAGTATGGGAGATCTTTCCACTTTCTGGTGTCTTCTTCAATTTCTTTCTTCAAAGATTTAAAGTTCTTGTCATACAAGTCTTCCACTTGTTTGGTTAGAGTTACTCTGAGATATTTTATCCTATTTGTGGCTATTGTGAAGGGTGTTGATTCTCTGATTTCTTCCCCAGCCCTTTTATCTTCTGTGTACAGGAGGGCTACTGATTTTTTTTGAGTTAATCTTGTATCCTGATACATTGCTGAAAGTGTTTATGAGTTGTAGAAGTTCCTTGATAGAATTTTTGGGATCTCGTATGTAAACTATCATATCATCAGCAAACAATGAGAGTTTGACTTCTTCTTTTCCAATTTGTATCCCCTTGATTTCCCTTTGGTGTCTTATTGCTCTAGCTAGGACCTCAAGAACTATATTGAATAGATATGGAGAGAGTGGACAACCTTGTCTTGTTCTTGATTTCGGTGGAATCACTGGGAGTTTCTCTCCATTTAGTTTGATGTTGGCTGTTGGCTTGCTGTATATTCCCTTAATTATGTTTAGGTATGTTCCTTGTATCCCTGCTCTCTCCAAGACCTTTATCATGAAGGGATGTTGTATTTTGTCAAATGCTTTTTGGGCATCTAATGAGATGATCATGTTGCTTTTATTTTTGAGCTTGTTTATATTTCTGTAGCATGATGGCCTGCTTGTCAGGGTTTCTGTCCTACCCAGTTCCCGCAGCTGTTTAGCCCCAAAGAAAATCATACAGAGGTCTCCAGAAGCTTATAAACTGATTGGCCCATTAACTCAGGCTAAGTATTAGTTCTTACAAGTTATATTAACCCATTATTTTTATCTGTGTTAGCCACATGGCTCAGTATCTTTTTCAGTGGGGCAGGTCACATCCTGCTTATTCAGTGGTCTGGGCAGGACTGCCGAGAGAGCTTCCTGCTTCCCAGAATTCTCCTGGTCTAACAGCTCCGCCTCTACTTCCTGTCTGGTTGACCCACCTATACATCCTGGCTAATGGCCAATCAGCATTTATTTAAATCATGATTGACAGAATGCAGACAATACTCCCACACCAGTGGATTACGTTGACAAATTTTCGTATGTTGAACTGTCCTTGCATCTGTGGGATGAAGCCGACTTGGTCATGGTGGATGATGGTTCTGATGTGTTCTTATATTCGATTTGCTAGTATTTTATTTAGTATTTTTGCATCAATATTCATGAGTGAGATTGGTCTCTAATTCTCTTTCTTAGTATTTTCTTTCTCTTGTTTGGGTATCAGGGTAAATGTAGCCTTATAAAAAGAGTTTGGCAATGTTCCCTCTGTTTCTATTGTGTGGAATAATTTGAGGAGTATTGGTATCAGTTCCTCTTTGAAAGTCTTATAGAATTCTGAGCTGAAACCATTTGGTCCTGGGTTTATTGCTTCTATCTCAGTTTTCAAGTCCTAAATAATTTCTTTTATATGTTTGTTTTCTTTTTCTTGGTTTTCTTTAAGTGATTTGCTGATATCTTCCAATTTTTTGTTTGTTATTTTCTCCATTTCTTTAAGGGAATTTCTCATTTCATCTTAAAGAATTTCAAACACTCTCTTGCAGTTACTTTTTAGATCATTTTCTTCTGGTTTGTCCATATTTGGTTGTTCAGGTCTTGCTTTTTTTAGGATCTTTAGGTTTTACTGGTACTGTGTTGCTCTTTGTGGTGTAGCATGTGATCTTACCTTTTCTACTCATCTTTTCCTCTAATAGGTGTGGTTGGAGCTGTCTTAGATTCTGTTAGGTGCCAGTGAATCCAAAGCTCAGATGGTTGTTCTTTGTGGTATAATCAGTGTCACAGTTCTAGTTACCCCATTGGTTATTCCTGTTCCTGGAGGTAGCTCAGTGCTCCTGTGTTTTGGTCTGCTCCATTGGAGTCTGCTGTCTCAGGTCTGCTTTGGCCTATGCTGCTGGCTTTGATCTGTTTCTGTAAATCTTGGTCTGAATCTCCTCCTGCAAAAGTCCCTAGCTTGGAGTTGGGCCTGTTGTGGTGAAGATTGCTGACTCTGGATCTGGTCACTGGCTCAATCCTGATCCACCCGTGTCCCGGGATTGGGTTTGCTCCTGGCTTCTGCTCCTGGTGGAGCTTGTTCTCTCTTTGTCTTAGGTAACCGATTCAGTCCACTCCCATTCTGGTGGAGGTCACAGACTCTGAGTCAGGTCGTTGGCTCAATCCTAGTCTGCCAGTGTCCCAGGACTGGGTTGGCTCCCAGGGCTGGATTTGCTCCTGGCTTCTGCTCCCAGTGGAGCTTGTTTCCTCCAGCCCTCTCTGTCCTAGGAGTCTCATTCAGTTCTACTTTTGTGGAATTTGATGCCCAAGGTGGAATTCCTTGCCCCAGGGCAACTTTGGCTTAGGTTACCGGATTTTTTGATCTGTATCTGTATACCCTGGTCTGGATTCCCTCCTGCAGAAGTCCCTGGGTTGGAATTGGACCTGGAAAGGTTTCTGGTTCTGGTCTACTGCCTTGGAGGTTCCAGGCTCAGGTGCACCTGAACCCGCAGAGGACCTGCTTACTTCCTCAGAAGTCTCAGATTAGCTCTCAGATCAGCAGGGTTTCTAGGTTCCTGCCTATTCCCTTTGATGTCTCAGACCAATGCCCAAATCCACAGAGGACCTGGCTCCAGCCTACTCTCTCTGAGGTCCCAGACTTGCACCTGGCCCCACCAAGATCTCTGGTTCCTGCCTATTCCCTTGGTGGACTCAGCCTCACTCACACCCAGGCTGATGGAGGTCCTTGCTCTTGCCTAGTTCCTGGGAGGTCCTAGACTCTCGCCCAGACCCACTAGATTGTTGGCTTACGTCTACTCCCTTGAAGGTCCAGGCTTACATCTGGACCCTCAGCAGTCTCTGGCTCTGGCTCACTCACTCAGCTGTTACTTTCTTGTACCTGTTCCGATGGAGATCATTGACTCTGGATCTGGTTGCTGGCTCAATCCTGATCCGCCCATGTCCCAGGACTGGGTTTGCTCCTGCCTTCTGCTCCTGGTGGAGCTTTTTAACTAGTTCTTACAACTTAAATTAACCTATAATTCCTATCTATGTTAGTCACGTGGCTTGGTACCTTTTCTCAGAAAGGCATATCATCTTGTTTCCTCTGCACCTGACTGGTGGCTGACTCTCTTCAATTTTCCTTTTAAAATTAACTCAGAGTCCTTTTCCACATAAATTTTTTAATTTTGTACTCAGTTTATGTTGTAAAAAGATCCATTGTAAGATAATATCTTCCCTCTGCATTAAAATTCCTGTAAGGGAATGTTTGCATGGTAATGCAACCAGAATGCTGTTGAGATTCAAAGCCACATGATCTACATGTGCCTTCTGTAATTTCTCTTCTATCAAAGTCTATTCTCTCTCAGCTTCAACTTAAAATTTCCTGGGACTATTTAAGTCCTTGTCACCTAAGGTTTTATTTAAATTAATCAGTTCACCAGGTTTTATCCCAAGTGGGCAGTGGATTAGAAATGTCTCCTAGAAATCTTTAAAATTCATTAAGAATACACAATTAATCTCTCCTAATTTGAACCTTTTGGGGTCTAATTATTTTGTAAATAATAAATAGAATCTTTTCTTTGTAATTTTTAGGAGCAATTTGTCACCCCCCAAAAGGTAAAATTTTCTTTACTTCTTCAAACACTCTTTCCAAAGTATGTACATTTGAATCATATATCAAAATGTTGTCCATGTAATGGTAAACTATAGATTAAATAAATTGCTTATGTATCATTTCCAATGACTGACAAAACATTTTCACAAGGTGGGGCTATTTAACATTCCTTGTTGGAAAATCTTCCATTGATATCTCTTAGCAGGATGAGAATTGTTATAAGTAGGCATTGTGAAGGCAATTGTTCTCTGTCTCTTTTTTGTAGAGGTATGGTGAAGAAACAATTCTTAAAATCAATAAGAGGACATCCTTTAGGCAATAGAGAAGGCAAAAGAATTCCAGACTGCAGAGAGCCCATTGGCTGAATCACCTTATTAACAGCTTTTGAATCTGTTACCATTCTCCATTTTCTACGTTTCTTTGTAATAACAAATACAGGAGAATTTCATGGGCTGGTTAATTCTTCAATATGTTGAGCATTTAGTTGTTCATGTACCAGTTGTTCTAAAGCCTGCAGTTTCTCTGTTGTTAAAGGTACAACCCATACATGTTTGCCTGTCACCCATTTTAAAGTTAGGGTTGTTGGTGCCTTTGAAAATAAGCAGCTTTCGTGCCCTGTTCTTGTACAGCCTGTATGTTTGGTAACTGTTCTTTATAATATCATATATATACACACATTGATATCTCTTAGCAGGATGAGAATTATTATAAGTAGGCACTGCATATAATATAATATCTTATAATATTTTTCTCAAAACATGTTAATTTATGATTTGTTTCTAAGATTGGGGGGATGTTAATCTGAGTATTCCATTGTTGCGACAAATCATGTCTCCACAAATTTGTTGCTACGTTAGTAGTGTATGGCTTTAATTTTCCTCTCTGTCCTTGCAGCCCTATACATTTAACCCATCTCATGCTGTGTTTTGCCTGATTTAAGTTTCAATCCCTAAAAACTGAATACTTACCTCCTGAAGAGACCAATTGGGATGGCAAGATTCTGGTGAAATTATTGTTACATCCACACCTGTGTAATTTATTTGCATTTTTAATTTTGGTCTTTGTTAATTTATAGAAGTTTGCAAAAATATCCACTTTATGGTTTCTCCTGAATTTTTTGTCCTCTCTTCTATAGCTTTTCTATTATCCAGAATACTGTGGTTTCTTACAATAAGCATTTGAAGCATGGCTAATAAAAACTCAGGGTCAGAAATTGGGGTTCTACCTGAAGATCTGGAAAGCAAAACAGCCAACCACTGGCTCTTACCTCGACCTCAGTCTGAAATGGCAATCCTGCCTCCCAGAATCTCAGAATGAGACTGTGTGTCTGAGAGCTGTCTCCCCCTGTCTTATATTCCTCTCTCTTGGGCTGGGATTAAAAGCATACACCACTAGGATTAAAGGTGTGTGTCACTGTGACTACTGGGATTAAAGGTGTGTGTTACCATAACCTGGTCTATAAGGCTGACCAGTGGGACTTTTTTTCTCTCAGATCTTCAGACAGTCTTTATTTATTAAAATACAGTTGAAATGCCACTACATTTCTCCTTTTTGTCTAAAAGTATAAATAAAAAGGAAGGCAATAACTAATATAAAAAAACTACATACAATAAATACAATGACTATATACAATATATGCAGGCAATAAATACATTGACAATGTCTATTTCATTTGCGTTTGACAAATTCAGAGATATAATCCATATCTATTCTATCTTGGTGAGTCCAAAGTCAGGAGTGGGTCTGAGGGCGACCAGCATTTCCCGGCCAGTGCACCAAATGTTGGGCCTAAAGCCCACTTACCAAGGAGGTCGTCCCAAGAGACCATTCTCACACTGCAGTTGATGCAAAAGCAAGAGGATTTTAATTAATTGGCACATGTCAGGGTCCCTCAGCCTCAGGAGGAGAAGGACACTGAGTGGTTGATACAGGCTACTATTAAAGGAAGAAACTGCAGAATTAAAAGGGGAGTCCAGGAGTCATTTGTCAACTATTGTGACTAGCTCATTTAATGGTCAGCTAACTATAATTGATCAATGGCACGGCAGTTGCTGGGTTGGTTGAGCAAGGAGAAATACCTGCAGGTCATCTGCAGGTCATTTTGCCCCAGTTCCAGGGCCTGGGTCTATTGAAGAAAAATTACAAAGGGGATGTAAAGTACCCAAAGCTCCAGTGCACACGTGGGTGATTATCAGGTTTCTGGTTCCCAGGGGAAGAGGGGCAGTAATGCTGAGATGCCCCAGAGTCTTTCATTATCTTCTCTGAAGTAGATTGGTGCTGCCAGGAGAAGATGTCTTATTATCATTAAAAAAAAAAAGAACCTAAGTTATTAAAGTATCTTAAATGTCATATTCTGTAGATCTCTGAAGTGTTTGAAGATGACATATCTAAATTATGTCATTGTTTGACCTTGAAAACATACCTAATATGACTACAAATTCAATTATACTAGGTGATTAACTACTAACCTATATTTCTTTATTATCCTAAACAGTTTATAATAATAATTTTCAAAGACTAGAAATTTGTATTACATTGTTAAATGAGCTGTATAGGTACAACACCTTGAACAAGATTAGAAATGTTATATACAGCATGTTTTAACAAAATTAATCTCAAATTTGTATAAATATACCAAATTTGTATACAATATACAAAAGTAAATCCAATGTAAAACATTTAAAACTAATAGTTGCTTTTAAAAAGTAGATTCAAGATATTCATCAGTGTGACTATGGGACAAGGCCAGTTCAGGCACCCTCTCCTCTGTTGCCCAAAGACCTAGCTGGGGACATCCCCATGGACACCTGGGATCCCCTCTAGAGCCAAGTCTCTTGCCCACCCTAAAATGGCTCCCTTAATGTAGATATCTTCTTCCCTGCTTCAATATCTGCCCTTCCTCCATCTCCACCCTCCCACTCCTCCAAGCTCTCACCAGTCCTTCCCTTCTCCCTTTTCCTTCCCCCTCTCCCCTCTCCCCTTCCCCCAACCCCATCCCTACTTCTACCCCTACCCCTGTGCTCCCAACTTTTGCCCTGCTATCTTGTTTGCTTCCAATTTCCAGGAGGATCTATATATGTTTTTCTTTGGGTTCACCTTGCTATTTGGCTTCTCTAGGCTTGTGAAGTATAGGCTTAATGTCCTTTGTTTATGGCTAGAGTCCACTAAAAAGTGAGTACATACCATATTCATCTTTTTGGGTCTGGGTTATCTCACTAAGGATAGTGTTTTCTATTTCCATCCATTTGCATGCAAAATTCAAGATGTCATTGTTTTTTTTTTCCATACATTGTTTTGTTTTATTTTTTCCATTCAAGAACATAATTAAAGAAATAAATTTTTTTTTCCTTTCTTCCCCTTCTCCCGGTCCCCTCCCACTACCCCCCCACCCCTCCTCCCTCCCCCTTCTTCCTTGAAAGAGGGCATGGTGCCCTGCCCTGTTGGAAGTCCAAGGCCCACCCCCATCCCTCC
>PVIU01025151.1:6705-24336 GCA_004026605.1 Ondatra zibethicus
CCTAGGTGCCCCTCAATGGAAGAATGGATCAAGAAAGTGTGGATTATATACTCATTAGAATACTACTCAGCGGTAAAAAACAAGGACATCTTGAAGTTTGCATGCAAATGGATGGAAATAGAAAACGCTATCCTGAGTGAGGTAACCCAAACCCAGAAAGATGATTATGGTATATACTCACTCATTAGTGGACCCTAGCCATAAAATAAAGGACACTAAGCACTCAGCTCACAAGCCCAGAGAAGCCGAATAGCAAGGTGAACCCAAAGAAAGCATATACAGATCCTCCTGGAAATTAGAAGCAAAGAAGATCATCAAGCAAAAGTTGGAAGCCCAGGGGCAGGGATAGAGGTGGAGGGTAGGGGAACAGGGGAAAGGGAGACGGGGAAGGAGAAGGGAGAATATCAGTTGTTTTTAATGAAAATGCTTACTTCTATTTGTTTTTATTTATGGGCTTTTGTGTGTTCAGGTATACTTATGTATGGTGGTGCTTGTATGAAGTATATATGTCTATGTGCATATGAATGCCAGAGGACAAACTTGGGTGTAATTCCTCATGGGGAATCTGCCTTAATTTATTAGACAAGATATTTAATAGATCTGGAACTCAGCTATGAAGTGTGGCCACAGCTCTAAGGATCTTCCTGATTCTAACTTATCTGCACTGGGCTGAAAATGAACAGCAACATTCCAAACTTTTAATTTTAAAAATTAAAATATTATTATATTTCTCCTTTCCATTTGCTCCCTCAAAACCCCAAACACTTGTAATCACCTTCTCTATTCTCCTTCAAGGCCTTTTTACATTATCGCTGTTGCCTGCATATCCATCTATCTATCTATCTATCTATCTATCTATCTATCTATCTATCTATCTATCTATCTATCTATCTATCTATCTGCAGTAGCAATTAATATATAGCAATATATATGTTTGTATATCACATATATTCCTATTTATAGCCTGTTCAGTCCATATGTTTCCTGTAAGTATGTTTTCAATGCTGTCTTTTTGACCCTGGAAAACAATTGGTCAGCTCTTCACTGAGAAAAATAACCTCTCTCTCATTTCCAGCTTTTTTAGTTGCTTATAGATTTTTCTGTAGGGCTGAGGCCTCATGGGCTTTAACCCCTTCATGTTTGCATGATCTGGGTGGGATATCATCCTTGCTTAACTCACATGTCTGTGGTCATGTTAGTGAGATTTTATGGGTGCAGCTTCTGATATTACTAAGAAACACAATCCGATTAAGAAAAAAATAACTTTCCAATACTCTGGATCTTTCAGTCTTTCTACCCTATTCTATGACATGTTCCCTGAACTTTAAGTTCAAGATTGCTTTGTAGATATATCCACTTGGGAAAAGCTTCATAAATCTTCATTTTGGTTGGTTATTGTATTCTGTAGTGGTCTGTGTTGCACAGAGAAGTTTTTATGAGGATAATGAAAGCTATCTTTAGATATAAGAACAAATATTCATATATCTAGGTTAGGGATTATGCTGGTTTAATAAATTAGTGATTGCAGATTACCTTCTAATAACCATGACTTCATTATCCCTGAGTAGCTAGCTAGGAGTCTCCCTTTTGTTGAACAAGTTTTATGTCTAATTAGAAAGATATTGCTACCAACAAGAAAATCATGGCAAGACTGTTCACTTGGTGTTATTGAATCATGCTCATTATTGATAATGTTCATAGAGGTCATAACTGTGTAGGACTCTCTTCATTGGAAGTTTGGATCTTGGGATTGTGTTTTGTGTCATCATGAAAGGTAGTCTTCATGAATGGGGTTTTCAGACATTTCCTGAACAAGGGTTTCTAGGTCCTGTTTCTGAAGTCCATGTATGTTTCTTCAGCAATAGGAATAGGCTGTATGTTTTGAATGTCTCTTTGATGATCTTGGTTAAACAACGTAAAAGGGGGAGTCTCAGTCTCATATCTGGTATTTATTGAAGTGGTCTTTTTCACTGATAAGAAGCACCACAATCCCAGAAAAGAAAGGTTAATCAAAAATATATATTAATACTGTATACAAAATTGCATATATTATATGTTTGATCCTTTTAAAAAAATAATTCTGGGAGTTGAAACCATTTTCATAACTCATGGTTCTGCGGCACGCATCCTAATATCTTAACTATACGCCTGCCTTGATTATTGTTTTCATAAGGGAAAATGAATTTGGTGTAGAACTGGAAGAGGACTGATATACATTTTCTTTCATTGGTTTGCCTTGATATTTGCTTTCAGAAATTCACTTTTCAAGTAGGTAATTAATCTCTGGTTCTTTTCACATAACAACCTTTGATTTGCACAGAGAAAGTATCCAAATTCTACATAAATGTACTGACTTCCATTGGTAATGAATATTCTCTGTATGTCTTTGGCACAATGACAATTTAATTTTCATACTCTAGCAAAACACCTAAGCTTGTCAAACATATATTCAGGATTCTTCTCATATGTTTTTCTGGGCTGGGACATATTAGAGAAATGTTTTTTTTTTTCTTGCATACCAGGAGCTGTCTCCTGTTGAAAGATGACAGCAGTGCTTCTTAAACTTGAAAACAGTCAGTCTCACAATGTCATACAGGCTCTGCTTTACACTTAGTAAATGTTTTCCTCTTAATTGTAGAATTTCAATTAATCAGTCTATCTTCAGTTGGTTAAATTGGAGTGCTGTCATCTACTATTGTTGATTGTTCATCAGAGTCAATGGAGGAAATATTATTATATTTAGAATGTTTTCATTTGGCAGTCATAGTTATTGTAATCTGTGCTTTATTCCATGGCCCCAAGGTTGTATGGGCCTGTTTTCTTGCGTTATTTTGACAAGAATCAGCACAATGCTTCTCAATGATATGACTGAAAGTTAAAGTATCATTTCAAGGAAGCAGTTGAAATGTCACTCGAATACATGGGAGTAAATTAAAACATAAAAATTTAAAGCCCCCTCAAAAAACAAACAAAAACCAAGTTTGTCAGACCTTCAAAAGCAGTTTGCTTATACTATACCACAACAGAAAGAATCTATGTTGATACATTTCAGGCCAGGCAGTAACAAGAATGGTTTTCCAGATTCACACACCTTGGAAAGCCTTAAAAAAAAAATAACGAAATGGAATAAACCCTTAGCTCTATAAATTCTTATGTAAATTCATTTCCCCTTTTATTTAGTTAAAAGGGTTGAAAAGAAGGTTGACAGAAATAAACTCTGAAATGCCCTGTTATTTTGTTGGCCTTCCCTCATGTTTTTCTTAGTTACTTGAGGACATCAGGAATTAACTGAAACCAAAGCACCTGGCACACCTATTTCTTCATTGGATACTTTGAGGTAAGAATATCTGACTTAAATCTAGATCATATGAGCTCAAAAGATCTACCCTAAACCTGATGCATCTTCTGGAGGCAGACTATATAAATCAAAAGCAAATTTTGTTGCTCTTTGCCTGTTTGCCTTCACCCTGGCTGGCACATTTAATCTTGGTATTGAATCCTAATTCCTTGACATTCCAATGCATCTTGAAAATTATCCTCCCTCTCCCTCTCTGTCTCTCTCTTCCTCTCTGTCTGTCTGTCTGTCTCTCTCTGCCTGTCTCTGTATCTATTGCCCTCTCTTTCTCTCACATATACAAACATACACACACACATACATACACACATACAAACACATAATTCTCTCTGTCATCTCTGTTTCTCTAGAGACCCATAATACAGTACCAAAACAAAAATGCTCTGCTATATTGTGTTTGATTCTACTGTAGACAAAAGGATAAATATTTTAAGAAAACAAATTACTAAACAGAAAACTGAAACTAAAACTCATCTATTTATTTTCAAAACTACAAATCTGAAAATGTTTTAGTTTACAAGTTTTGTTTCTGTTTATAAAACTGGAGGTTTGTTGTACCTATACTAATTAGAGCATTTAAAGATGCAAATGTGAATTCATTTGATACTGACTTGTGAAGACTTTTGGGATTCCTGCTGTAATTTTCATTGAATAAATCTGTGATTTAGGTAACAAATTAACACTTTTATAAACAGGAGGTGGAAACAACATTGGTGGGGGTATAGTTCTAAATCTTCAACTCCACACAGAAAAAGTTGCTGATAAAAATCTTAAGATGGCCATTGATTCCTCCTGTTTGTCAGTCTTTGTTTTTAGCAGCTGCTGTGGATTTGCCGCTATGAGTAGATGTTACTTTTTCCCTTAGGGGGACTGTACTCTATGGGAAAGGATGTAGAATTAATAATTAGCATATCAATTTTATATGTCATATGATACAACTGATGTAATATTGATTAAAATAAGTTTCCAGACAGGAAAGGCAGTGCCTGAATTCTTATTTCCATGTAGTCATGAACAGCAATTGTTGTGTGATTTTTTTTTTTTGAGGCATGGTCTTGTGTATCCTAAGCTGGCCTCAAAGCTCACTTTGTAGCTATAAGTAAAGATCCCTTTGAAATTCCTCTTTCTCTCAAGTTCACACTACCCAGTTTATGCAGAGCTGTAATAGAACCCATGGCTTTGTTTATGGTTGTCCAGAAATTTATTACCTGATCTACATTCCCATGCCCAGAAAATTTACACTGAAATAAGAGAAAAGTAAAGCAAAGGTAAGGAATAAGAAAGTAAGTGTTATAACTAGAAAGTATGCCTACAAGGAAAGGACTATTTGTAAGAATGAACAAGAAAGCTATTTATAGTTCTAAGGAGTAGAATATAGAAGTAAAAGAGATCAGTCAAATAGCCAAATCTCTACTTCATTTGAATGTGACACATCAGAAACAACAGAAATGATTCTTTCTACCATTGTCCTATTGTGAACTTTATTCTCAATCATAAATGAAGACAAAAAAAACACCACTGCAAATAACCATCTAGAATGCCTTTGAGATATCATTAAATACCTATAGTCTTCCTTGGTTTATTTATAAACATAGGTTTATTTATAAACTCACACATGGGATTGGACAGTGGGTAAACTTATAACAAGAGCAAACCTTAGAAACATAAATAGGAAGAGGAATTGATGGAGGAAAAAATCAAAACCTCAAAAACTATTATTAAAATGGATGGGTTGAAGAAAATGCAATGAATTTAAATCTTAGGCTCTGTCATTACAAGTTGTAAGGTTGTGAGCAAAGGTGATTCATTAATCATAACTCTTACAAACACCATTCAATGCTGCTTTTCTGTGGGTAAGTGCCTCTCTTGAGGAGTAAAATGTTTTCTCATGTTTATTTTTAGAATGGTAACATGTTTGGTTGTGAGCCTAGAGAGATTGAATAAAATTAAAAAAAAATAAACTTTAAATCTCTAAAAAAAAAAAAAAAAAAAAAAAAGAATGGTAACATGTTGAAGACCAGCCTCAATAAAACTCGTATGTTTCAGGATAGGAGCATGAGGATTAGTAAAAAGAACAGAGATATGAGAGAAATAAAGGGCAGAAACACAGAACAGCATCCAGAAGGAAATTCAGTGAATACTGAATCCTGAATCTTTTATTTGCTACATGCTTATATCCTTCACTCCAAAAGGGGAGAGGTGAGGCAACAGACATCATTAACATGATATAAGGAATAGACTTAAAATCTCTGATTTTGGGTCTAGGTGGAGTGTATGCACATTTATTTAATACTAATTAACCACAGGCTGGGTCAGAATGTCTTTTTTGTAGTCACATCTGTTGTCAACAATTTGCAAAAAAGTAAGCTCAAATTCTCTGACCTCACAGTAGCTTTAACCTGAAAATAAATTACCATTTTTGAGCTGGAGAGGCAAATGCCCATGATAGAGGTAAAATGACAACTCTCCGATGTTATTTTGGAAAAAAAATAAATATTAGATAAGACATAGGGTGAAGCCTCTGCCAGTACATAATAATCTTACAAGATAATGAAACTGAATTTCTAACAAGTCTCACCAATATGATATCTTCTACCATGTTGCAATTCAGCAAGGAAGTCTTTCCAAAAGGCTGAGCAAACACTGCTCCAAGAGCTTGAGTGATCAGTCATGAGAGTATCGAACTACCAGACTTCTTTATGAAACAACAAAAATTGGTTAAAACATTCATTAAAGATATTTTTAATAAACCAATTTGCACAAGCTTCAGTGAAAACTTTGGCATAATTACGTCAATTAGATGAGAATTAGGCATCAATATTTTTTTCCAGTTGATTCAAAGTTGTGCATGGCTGTATTCCTTCTGTTTTTTATGCATTCACATGGTTAACTTGGATGGTAAAATTATAACATACATCTAAAGACACTAAATACTCCTTTACGAAACCCACATATTGTTCTCTGAACTTGGACACCCACTGCTGCTTATATTAGTATTCTTTTCTTCAGCAACATAGAGAATACTCTTGCTTCTTTACTGATCAAATAATGCTACAAACTGGGTGTTATAGTCTTAATTCTTTACTTTTACTTTCCAAAGTACTGTGTATGAGCTAGGCTTCATCAAAGCGAATACACAATCAAGCCACAACCACGAATATATATTTTTCTAACAATTAGATTTTTATATTCATATTGGTATAGTTTAAGTTCATTAAAGCTATAGGACAAATGTGAATGGAAGCAAAATAGAATGTTTATGGTAACAAATGATCACCAGTGAATTGGTATTTAGTATTTGTATAATTTCAACTACTTCAAGACAGATTTTCAGACGTTATGTTAACATCTTTCTGTTTACACATATACCAAAATCATTTGGTTAATGATAGAATATTCTATAAAATGTACTTTTCATACTGTAAGTAACAGAATCTGTGTCCAGTTTGTGTCTAAGGTTTCCTCAAGCATATCAAGAAAAGATAGGTATTAAAATTTTTGTGATGATCCAATCAAAATCACTTATGAAGAATCTTAACACTTATATGCTATTCGATTCTCTCCTCTCTCTTCCATACAGTTCTCCTTAGACAGTCATACTCTGTGTCGTTGTCCATTTTAGCTTTGTACAGGAAGGGTCTGTATTCATTTCTGCTGAGATCCTTCTGCCTTGGTAAGGTATCATCTTGCTTGTCAGGACACATTCAAACTGCTCAGGCTGGCTCAACCTCTGCTATTTCTGCTTGGCCCAGGAGAAATCCTGAGGCTATCCATCTGCTACCTCCATCCTTACCCTGCTATTTGCCCCTTCCAGCCTCCAGCCTTCCAGATGGAAGACAGGCACCAGCTGTTCCCTCTATATCAGTGCAGTCCTCTGTAGAGAATTAATCTTTTTGCTTGTTTTTAACTTTCAGAGACCACAGACTATTTTTGACTAATATAATACAATAAATTATTTTAAAAAATAAAATTATAAGCACACAACCAGTTTATGTATGATTATATTTTTTTCATTATTTTTATAAGGTACAGTAGACACTCTTGAGTTGCCAATGCTTGTGATTTAGCTCTTTACTTATAGGTAATTCCAAAATCATCTTCTAACCTGCATTCGCTAGATTCAGCTGGAAGAACACTGTAGAATGGAAAGCATCCAGCCTGGAGTACATTTTCAACATGTGTTTATCATTTCAGTCCATCTTTTAAGATAGTAGATTCTCCTTATTTGAACCTGTGCATTTATATAACTTCAATTTCCATTTTGAAGCTCTGGTATTTTATGAGTTAGAAGTGAGTGGTGGAGTGTGTACTATCTGTGTAATAAAGAAAATTATACGTGTTCTGTCCTTAAAATGTGTGTTTGTGTGCATGCTTGTATATGTGGATGTGTGTGTGTATACACGTTCATTTGAACATGTGCCCTTTTGTATAGGTGTGTGTATTTGGATGTGCAAAGTTTAACATATGTTGTATCAGTTCTCTGCCATAGTTTTTGTAACAGTCTTTCAATGAAGACGGAGTTCACTGCTTTAGCTTGAATGGCCAACCAATGATCTTCAGAATATGTCTGTCACTACCTCTCCAGAAGTAGGATTATAGCCACAGACTCCCACAATTTTCCTCATAGGTTTGGGGGATCCAAACTTAGGTCTTCTTCCTTTTGTACCACTAACTTTCTCACTAAGGCAGGTAAGCAGGCCCTCAAAATTTTATGTAGCTTCTTACACTAACAGCAAATGATTGTTTGTTCAAAAAACACTCAAGTGGTTAAAACACATGCCCCACACATGAAGATTTGAATTTTTGATGACAGAGCACCCAAAATGCTGAGGGGGCATGGCAGCCCATCTGTAATTCCATCCATGGAGAGTAGAGACAGGGGATTCCAAGAGAAAGTTGGATGGCAAGATTAGCATGTTAGACTTTCGTTATTGTTTACTTTATTCACTATCTATCTGGAAACTATGCTTGTGCCACAGGAACAAACTTGCCTGTATTCACCTTCCTGAGGTTTTTTTTTTTTGAAGTGTCAATTAGTAACTAACTTGGCCATCATTCTGCCTTAACAACAGTTACAGTTGTTGCATTTCCATGCATTTGCTTTAGTTTACTAAAGTGATTCGCTTTAGTTTACCATAGAATCCCCGGAGGCACTGAAGATAATTACTAGTTCTGAATATACTGGCACATGAGGAATAAATTTACAAAAATTCACGCAAAAACCTGTTTTTATATTGTGTATTACAATAAAAACAATGAATTTCACTTCTCTTCTGTTAGAGTTTGATAATTAAAGTTACTATATAATTTCAATGAAGATACAAACCTACCCCCAATTATATATTTGGTGTCCAGATGAGAGCAGGAATGGCTCAGGTTTTTATGGGGTCTTATATGTCTTTTTATATTCTGATTTTATTTTTATCCCTTCTTTAGGACGTCATTTAGTTAATGTTTGCATTTCTATGAAGATTTTATCATGTGTATTTAGTGGGGTGTGAAGTTTGGAGCAAAATGATGTTCTAGAAATTGTTCAGCTCATTCATCATTAAACTTCTTTGTTATAGGGGGCTGCTGGTTCCTTTCCTGGACACTCAGACTCCCGAAAAGCACCACACATCAATTGTAATAATTAAAGCACTGCTTGACCAATCACTTAGGTGTATTGCTAGCCAGATCTAACATCTAGTATTAACCTATTTTCATTATTTTATATTTTACCATGAGGCTTGTGGCCTACTGGCAAGATTCCAACTGGCAGCTTTTGTCTTCCTTAAACTTAAACTCTGCCTTCCTTCTCCTAGAATTCAGTTTAGTTTTCTCCACCTAGCTCTACTCTTTTGCCTTATCAAAGGCCAAAGACAGTTTCTTTATTAACAATGGTATTCACAGCATAGGGAGGGGAATCCACACCACCTCCCTTTTTCTGTCTAAATAAAAAGGGAGGTTTTAACTTTAACATAGTTAAATTACCAAAACAGGTATCAAACAAGAATTACAGTTACCAAACATATATCTACTTTATCTTTTATCATAACTAAGGAAAACTATAATTTTAACTCTTTATTCTTCAACTCTATCAAAGAATCCAGAAGGATATAATATTACCTAGGTAAAACTCTAGAATTGGCAGAGACATCTTCCTGTCTGGACAGTCACCCAAAGTTCTTCTGTACTGTTGGGACATTTGTCTTCAGCCTACAGGCCCATAATGTCTGGCAGACTTTTCCATGAAGCAGGAAATTTCAAAGACAGTATCACCTATATTGATAGTTTGTCATTCACTTTCTTCTGTGTCTTGCAGAATGTCTGACAGATTCTTTCATGAAACAGGAACCCAAAAGAACTGTCTTACCTTTAGGCAAATGCAGTAGTCATCTCTCTGTGTGTTCTGCATATCCAGTTCACATAGTATAACCTCAAGCAGCCCAGGCAAGAGCAGTTTCTTGCCCAAATGCCTAGCAAACTCCATAAGGACCTCTTCAGTGCACTTCTTCCCCTTGAATTAATTGGTGCTTCCAGGAGCAGTTGTATCTCATGTCATGAAAAGTCCTAAGTTATTAAAATATTTTATATGCCATAATCTGAAGATCTCTGAAAGATTTGAAGAATACCTATCTAACTGAAATATATCTCTATCTATGTAGAAAACCTAACTAACATGAATAAAATTTGACTATTATAGACAACTACCTACTAACCTGTATTTCTGAATTATACATTACATTTTTAAATGAGCGGTACAAACACAATACCTTAATCAAGATCAGAAATACACAAACAACAAAATTGACCTTAAATTTATATCAATAAACCAAGATCCATACCAATGCAAATCTCTATAGTATATCCTCCTTTAAATGTAAACAAACATTTATAAAGAATCATTTAGGGAATTTTGGCATAGTTCTCTCCAAAGTGCTTCTGTTTTTTGTTGCATGAAGAATTTTTGGGGGTGTTCATGGCAACCTTTTGTGAGGTCTTGGTCCATCAAATTACATTAGTCTGGAATGAATCTACAGCTTCTCTTCATCTGTAGAAACAGAATACCTCTTTTCCAAAGCAAAAAAAAAAAAAAATCCTTAGCCTCAAATTTTGAAGTCAAGAAACTTTGAAAACATATATGTTAGTTTAGCTTAGCAGTCCCCAGAATCAAATGTATCTCTACAGTAAAAGTATTCAAAGAAAACACAATAATATACATAATCCAGACTCTCTGTGTATATTCCATCATTATGTGTCTTATTTTTCTTTATTCCTTTTAATCTATGACTGTCTGTACTATGTTTCTTTAAATACTTTGTTTTTTAATGATTTACTTCTTTTTATAACTCTCTACACTCTTTTTCTTCTCTCTCCTAAGCCTGCATACATTTATCCAACACTGTGATCCAATTAGAAGTAATTTTTATCTGAATCTGTCTTTATTGTGTATCTGTAATTATTTTCTGACCAGAAGCATCTTTTTCCTTTTTTTTTTTTTGATAAGTGGACTTATCTAGGGCAAACAAGGCCCTGCCTATTGACTCCACCCAGTCCCACGTGGAGGAAGCATGTTACTGCCTCTGAGACTGCCTTGTGGGAACCATCCTCACCACCTTAACTGGGAAGCACCATGTAGCAAATAAATCCTTTTTATCTGAGTAAAAGCTGTATCTGCCATGGAGTGCACTGTGTGGCCTGTAAATACCTCTGTGTATGGTGGCAGGAATCCACCATACTCTCCTACTTGTGCATGCCTAAGTAGACTTGATTCCAATGCCTGACCAGGCAGCGAGCACTGAACTGTGGGCATGGTCTCAGCTACTTTCCTCCCAACCCTGAGTAGGCACACAAGAACCCAGGACCATGAATACCATTCCAAGTGCTCTGCCTCCTGAAAGAGCCAGAGCGGTTTGTGCTGCTGTTTAGGTTTAGAAACTGCGTGGGTTTTTTGTTTTGTTTTGATTTTTGCTACCACTGAATCAGGAAGACCTCTCTTAAAGGAGCTTCAGCATGCTGCCAGCCAGCAGAGCCCATCCAAAAAAAAATGAGGCTAAACTTTGCTTTTTAGTGTGTAGAATTCCTTTCCAAGCCCTCTCAGGTTTTATGTGTTGAAATGCCAATTTGTTGTAGAAGGTTTCTGTCACTCCCAGACCCATGATAATCACACAGAAACCATAGTATTTGCAATACTGTGTGGTCAATAGCTTAAGCATATTTCTAGCTAGCTCTTATATACTAACTAACTCATCTCCATTAATCTGTGTATCACCGCATGGCTGTGGCTTACCAAGTAAAGTTCCATACTGCATTTGGCTCTGGCAGGGCTACATGGCTTCTCCTGACCCCACCTTCTTTCTCCCAGCATTCAGTTTAGTTTTCCTGCCTATATCTACTCTGCTAAGCCACTAACTGAAACAAATTCTTTATTAACCAATGGTACTCACAGCATACAACCGGAATCCCACATCACTTCTTTGTAATCCAATCAAATTGTATTGACAATTTCAAAATAAGTAGCAACAACAACAGCAACAACAAGGATTAAGAAGCATAGTATATATAGACATTCACTTCTGTGCTGAATAGAGTATTAAATATCTATTTAAAATTGTTTCAGTTTTAATTAGGTACCTCAAGTCAATTTTCTCCCCCTCAGTCTCACTGACATTTTTGTCCAGATGATTCTTCCTGTGGATGTTTGTACTATATACTCTATAAGACGGGTAATAATCACAAGGGCCATCCAATCAGAGCAGTAGCAAAACATCCTTCAGCTCTCTAAGTTAGTCAGTGAAATTTCAAAAATATGGTCACTTAAAAAATCTGCACATTGACAACAATGGTTGATAGGCTATCAGTGTGAACATATCTCACAATATATCATCTCTAGAATAACATCGACACACAACAACAACAAGAATGAATGGTTTCAGATAGAGAGAAAATCAGTCTTTGCCAGTGATGAGACCCCAATAGGTCATCTAGTCACAAGCATTCACCCCTAAACAAATATACATCTAAGCAATAACAAATAGACTCAGGTGGTTATATTTATATATGCACATATATACTCATAAATATATAATAATATTTTAAAAAGAAAAGGTTTTGAATGTGAGGGCCATGTGAGGAGTTGAAGGATAGGAGGAGGGTGGAAATGACAGAAATATAGAATTCATGTATGTAATTTTCAAAAATAAATGTTGAAAATTTTCCAAATGTCCTCTATATGGCTCTATCTGTCACTGTACTTAAGAACTAAATCATTAGCGTTTTAAACAGAGTCTAATACTCAATATTTAAGAAAAAGTGTATCTTGACCACCAGTTCTCAACTTAAAGGGAAAAAAATCATTACAACACTTGCCAGTACCTCCTAGCCAACAGTATTCTTGAAAATTGCACAGTAGCTAGAGAAATTGTAGGATGTTAGCTTTTAAACATTAATGGGTGCACAAATCATATGAGGTCAATTTAAAATGAAGATAACTGTACCTTACTTCCAAGAAATTCAGTTCAATAGCTTTTCAATCATGCCTATAAGATGAGGTTATGGTTAACCAACCATTGAAACTGAGGAGTCACAAGAGTAATGCATAGAAACAATAAAAAAAATAGCAGGAGTTGTCAAATAACACATAATAAAAGAGTATAGTTGAGACAAATAATGTGGAATGCAATGGACACTTCAGGGTGATAAATGCCCTGCTTCAGGAGGAAAAAAAAAAACTTTCTTTTTCTATAACCAATGAGGTTTCAACAAATCGATTCACCTTACATTGCTATTGAATTAAATACTTACTTTAACCTTGAGGCAGTTTAAAAATACAAGCCGTGTATAAAGACTGAACAAATGTCATGTACAAGAAATCATGGCTGTTTTCCTTATTAACTGATAGTTCTGCCACATTTAAATAAACAGATGCCAAATTGACTTTTGTCGGAAGACTTGGTTGGATGCCATTTCTAGTCTTTTCAAGGACTTCTCATGTTCAAAAGATGTAGCTGAGCACATCACTTGTCAAGTTGTTTATTGTAGAGGCCAAGCAAAGAAAACCATGGAGGCTTAATATTGATGTTGCATTACCATTCGCAGGAATGCTTACACCAGATTTGGACATGTTCACTGCTCCTTCTCAAAGCTGTGCTGACACACACTCATCAGCTTGCCACAAAAAGTGATTGCCAGGCACAATCGTTTCTGTCGGCTGGATAAGGAGTTCCTTCTGAATTTACTTTGACAATGCTGCTCCTTCATTTTTCCTTTTAGAGTAATGTATAGACTAAAATTGCAACAAGGCTACAGAAACTTATTTTCCTCTTAAAACACTAGATAGAGGTGTGGCAAGTTTATTCAGTCTTCAAGTTTTAGTTTCATATTCAATTGTTTGTTAAAAGTTGTCTTGTTCATAGCCATCTTTAATCCCACTGGAGTAGTTAAAATACTTCCTAAATTAAGAAATAAACAATACTCTGTATACTGCTGTGCATGATAATAAATAAATTGAATATAAATAAAATTTAAGTAAATACTGATAAATGAATGCACCCTTTTTGATCTGAAGCAAAAAAGGTTCATTCAACATAGAAAATCTGTTCTCATCTACCTAGAGCATTTAATTCTTTTCCTCCTGTCTAGTGGGCTTCAGATTTACCCTTTTTGCAGACAATGTCCTGGTCTAGGCAGGAAACCTACACTGAAAGAATTTATTTTCCCAATGTACTTTATTTACAAAAGAATTTAAGTTCACATCTTTTCGATTTTGAAAATTTCATACATTTATGCAGTGTATTTTTTGATCAATGCCTTCAATTTCATCCCATCTGACTCTTCCTCTACTTGCTCCCCCACTTTTTCTTAAAATGTCGAGTGCTTAAAAAAACTCGCAGAGCCAATTTATTGTAGGTATCATGCCTGTATGTCAAAGGGTATAGGACCACCTACTGGAACGTAGGCAGCTTCTCTAAGTCTGAAACCCTGGTGAAGGCTTTCCTACCATGAAGCAACCATTAATTGACAATTAAGCTTCCCAGAATGATTGATAATCCATATTCCTCCATGGGTTTTATGGGATTTGGGCTGGTTGGTCTTGTGGAGGTGTTATGCATGAAGACCCAGCTAGTATGTGTTCATGTCTGCAACAGTGCCGTCGGGTCGGGAAAATACTGTCTTGGTGACAATGACTACTGACTTTAGCCCTTACAATCTTTCTGATCCCTTTCCCACAGCTGTCTCTTAGCCTTGAGGGATGAATGTGACATAGTTGTCTAACTAAGACATGAGTATGGCAGTCTCTTGTTTTTTTTTTTAAACATTAACCAGTTGTGAGCCTTAATCACCCTATAATTTACTATAAAAGCAAAATTTTATGGTGAAGATTGAGAGATGATCTACTCTACGATTATGGCAACAAGAACTTAGACAGCACATTATTATTACGTCCATTTTGAAGATTAACAGTACTAGGTTCTGACTTGTGTCTTACGACCTAGCTAGGCTGTGTTTGGGCCTGCTTACCAGTACTAGACATGGGTTCTGTTTCGTGGAAGGAACTTAAAACCCTATCATAAAAGAGTTGGAAACTTCTATAATGTTCATACAATAAACTATTGCACCAGTGGTCACAGCTAGGAAGGGCAGTTGTCACTATAGGTTTCAATATTCACAGCTGATTGAAGCTGCTGACTATCTTTTCTCTTCATGTGTCATGCATATAACTTTCAAGACTATGAAAGCTGGCCAGTAAGGGTGGAGCTTTCAGTTGAATATCAGCCTGGTTTTTCCATATTCTGTGACTCAAGTGTGTGATGACTTCAGCCATCAGCACTTGCATCAATTTCTAGAGGGTAACCAACAGCAACAGCAATAGCCTGTGTTGTTTACATTTCTCTGTGAAGCCCTTATGAATAACAACAAATAAAGTGGTAGACCATTCCTGGCACTGTGCTTTTCATTTGATATCCTGTGGCGATTAGGAAAGACATTATCCCTCCTTTATTGAGTAACATCATCTAAACACTTTTCAATGCATCTATCATACTATGTTTACATAGGGAAGTTTCAAAGGTACTTAGGGTTAGGTTTCCTCCTCAAATCCTCACCTTTACCTTGTCCTCCTATTCTAAATAGCACTTTCCATTCCACTATTTCTCTTTCCTCTTTCGTAGCACCCATGTTTTATCCCCACTACTCTCTAATATGCCTGTTACTATTTCCTTGCCTTCTGTGGATGGTCCAGTTTAAACACCAAAGATTCAGGGCTAATGCTACTGTGTGTCAAACTGTTATTTGTCTATTTGAGTCTGAGTTACCTAATTCAGAATGACTGTTTCAAACTCCATCCATTTACCTCTGAATTTAACAATGTCATTTAACTTACAGCTGAATACTATTTTATCATGCATATGAACAAAGTTTCATTGTCCATTCATTGTTACAACTCTATACTTCTTACATTACCTGCAAATTATGAACAGAGCAGTGGTGATAGATGAACAGCTCTATTTCAATAGAATGGAGAATATGCCCAAGCAGAATAGCTTGACCACATAGTAGCTCTACTTATCTCTATGTGAAGAATTTCCACATTGATCCCCATAGACTCTGTACCAGTTTAAAATCTCATTCCCCTTTAATTACATGCATACCATCATTTAATATGTCTTATTCCCCCAGTCATAACCATTATGACCAGAATAAATGAAATATCAAAGTAGCTTTAGTTTTAATTGCCTGATGACTGAGATAGTAAACATTTTAAAAATATCATTTTTTCTATTGTGTTTATTCCTTTAAGATCTGTTTAGTTCCATGGACCATGTCTGCATAGTTTGTTATTGTTGTTACTGTTCAGATATTTACTCCTTGTATGATTTATACACAAATCTTGTGTCAGATGCAAAGCTTGCTAAGAAATTTTTCTTATGTATTGGTCATCTGCTTCTTTAGGATGGTGATTTGCTTTACTATCCAGAATCTTTTTAATTCTATAGAATCTCATTTTTAATTCTTGGGTTTAATGCCTGTACTACCAAAGTCCTAGTCAGAAATTCTTTTTGCTATGCTTATAAGTGGAAGTTTATCTCTACTTTCTCATCTTTTGCAGTCAGGGCTTAAGGGCCTTGATCTATTTGGAGTCAATATTTCTACAGGGTGATATGCAATAAACCTTCCATGACTCAGCATAGACTAGAAAAAGTTTATGAAGTTCTAATCCTAGTTGAATCACTATTGGCTATTGATGACTATTGAAGGAATTATAGTCAGTATTTTTTTCTACAATGTGGTCTCTGAGAAACTACCCATATTCCAGTAGGTTATTCTACACTCATAGATTCAGTGGGTTTAAAAAAGAGGCACATATATCAGAAGAAAAAGAGATGGAGTGGAAATGAAGGATAGTAAATTTGAGGCCATTGTGAGATACGAGGTAAGTTTCAATAAAATTGAAGTATATAGAAATTCTATTTCACACTCAGCAAAATGTGCACAAAAGCGAAGCTTCACTGCAAGTAGTTCCTGTCATTATGTGTGATTCATCAAAAAAAGGGGGAGAAAGAAAGCACATCCACAGCACAAAGGAGACTCTTACTCTTTCTCACTGTAATTCTGATTTTCTGGGATTCTAAAAGAGGGTAGGTGCATGTCAAGATAAAATGTATACTGTTTATGTGTGCATGTATGAAAATAAATGTGATACTAAACTTCCAAGTATTATAATCCTAAGGAAAATGAAGCAAAGTGGCAATAAGTAAGTAAATTCTACTTCAGACGATTTTAAGGATTAGAATAAAAGAGCAGCATGAAACTTTTGAAGGCAGAAGTAATTAAGAATAAATTTTTCGAGGATAAAAACAGAGACTTTGACCAATGGAATCGAATTGAAGACCTGGATATTAATCCACAAACCTATGAACACCTCATATTTGACAAAGAAGCTAAAAGTATACAATGGAAGAATGAAAGCATCTTTAACAAATGGTGCTGGCATAACTGGATATCAACCTGTAGGAGAATGAAAATAGATCCTTACTTATCTCCATGCACAAAACTCAAATCCAAATGGATTAAAGACCTCAATATTAATCCGACTACACTTAACCTGATAGAAGAGAAAGTGGGAAGTAGCCTGCAAAACATGGGCACAGGAGACCACTTCCTATGTAAAACCCCAGTGGCACAGACAATAAAAGCAATAATGAATAAATGGGACCTCCTGAAACTGAGAAGCTTCTGTAAAGCAAAGGACACTGTCATTAAGACAAAAAGGCATCCTACTGAATGGGAGAAGA
>PVIU01025152.1:0-24229 GCA_004026605.1 Ondatra zibethicus
TGAGGCGCTGTGGTGGTGCTCTGTCTGTCTGGGAGGCACTTGCCATACAACTGGTGGCACATGCCTGTAATCCCAACACTAGTGAGGAAGTGACAGGAGGATCCTTGGTGGCCAGCTGGTCTAATTGAGTTAGCAAGTAAGCTCTACTTTAAGTGAAAGACCCTGTTTCAAAACGATAAAATATGTGCACACACACACACACATACACACACAAAAGCGTCCTTGAAAGAAAAGGCTGGAGGCTTACTCTGCATGTTTAAAACAGAAATAGCATCTGTTGGGGCCAGGGAGATGGCTCAGTGGGTAAAGTGCTTGCTCTTCAAGCACGAGAACCTGAGTTCAGATCCTCAGAACCTACGTAAAAACTAGACATGACAGCACACTCTGTCCCCAGCACTGGGGACAGAGACTGAGGATCCCAGGGCTTACTGACAAGCCAGTCTAGTGGACATGGCAGGCTCTCAGTCTGATGAGAAACCCTGTCTCAAAAAAAGGGGGGTGGGGTGGAGAATGACAAGTACCTGATGTTGACCTCTGGCTTTCACATGTGCAAACATGAGTAAGCATACCCTCATGTATGCTAATCACACATACACACACACACATACCTATGGCTGCATAGCTAGTGGGAGAGGCTGGAGCAACAGCCAGCACTGAGTTCTAGCTGGCCCACCTCAGGCTGCTGGCCCAGTTTCTAACCTTTACTTATTGTCCATAGGAAGAGGGCAACAGCAAGAGAATTAAGGGTAGTAGGGTATGCTTGGCTTGGAGGGCCGGGAAAACTGAGGGCCGAGTAGAACAGAACAGTCTCTTACTTCAAGCCAGGCAACATGTCAAGCTTCTTTTCCAAAAGATAACATTACGAAGTCACCTGGGTTCCGTGACCTCCAGACTTAGAAGTGGAGTTGTAAGGAACCCGAAACACACCTCTCTCCCTTGAAGTAGCCCCGTCTGTCCCACTGTCCCTGGCCATTCCTTGTGGAGCCACCGTATTCCACAAGCGTAGGGCCCAGGTTTGAGCGGATCACACAGAAGCTACGGCACCATCAACAGGTCACCTTGGATGTCCCACCCCAATTCACAGGGAGGGCAGATGGATGATGAAAACGGCAGTTTCTGGAAATAGTAAACTGTTGACACTTCTTTTGGGACACACCCACTGGCAGGGCTCCGGAGGAGACATCTGCCCTCCATAAGGAGTGCTAGTAAAAAAGCGATTTCCAGGGCTGACCAAAGTCATTTCAGCTGAGATTTGCTTCATAAAATGAATTTCTGTGCTCTTAGAAAGGAGAAAATGAAATATCAGGAAAAATGGAAATGAAAAATGTGCGTGGGGCCTGCCCTGTGTTGACATTCTCACATCAGGCTCCCTTGACTTCCAGGGAGCTTCATTTACGTTTGATCTTCACAAGGCAGGAAATCCTACTTTTATTTCTTAGATTTTTTTTTTGGCCTCTTAGCCTTTTTTTTTTTTAACATTGATGTGTATGTTTTGCCTGCATGTATACATGTGTATCATGTGTGTGCCTGCTCCCCTACGAGTTCAGAAAATGGTGTCGGATCCCTTGGAACTGGAGTCACAGATGGTTGTGAACCGCCACGTGTGTTCTGGGACTCGAACACGGGTCCTCTACAAGGGGTTCTCTGCAAGCGCTGTTAACTGCTGAGCCATTTCGCTAGCTCTCTATATTAATTATTAAACACTGTTTTTGTTTTGATTTGTTTCCCTTTTTTTTTGAGATAGGGGCTCTTACTTTGGAGCCCTAGGTGGCCATGAATTTGGAATCCTCCTGCCTCAGTTTCCCAAGTGCTGGGTGTATAACATCACACCCAGGCTATTGATACATCTTTTAAGTGGGAAATAGTGTTTCCCTTTCATAGTAGCCCTATGTTTCTACATTTAGATTGTGTGTGTGTATGTGTGTATTATGTTCTATGAAAGCTATACACACACTTACAGACCTGCACAAATCCACACACTAGGTGTATGCACAGATGTGACCTGGAGTGTAAATGAAAATAAGGACATAAAAGGGCATTGATTTGCAAAGATTTTTCTTCTGGAGATTCAGAGACCTACTAGAAAAATGAACATTTTCTTGTTTTGTCAAAGGAACTTAAAGTGGCCGGCTCCCTGTTGTCCCTCTGCCACAGCAGCATCACATGGCATTGATAAGGACTCCCTCACTCCCACCCCGGGGCTGCTTCTGTGTTGTACAAACAGGGCTTAGCGATGTTGCCTTTCTCTCTAGAAGCAGAGAATTAGAAATCTTTTAAGTGGAGGGACAGTTGTGGGGACACACAGACACAACAGACACAGGTGAGAAAAAGGCTCCATGCACCCGGCTACAGGGAGCGCAAACCATAGCATGGGACTGATTTGTGGGAAATGTGGTGACCTTAGCGTTGCCATTGTGACTAAAAACTGGGGAGCAAAGCCTTCCTTGATGCATATAGCCCAGGGTCTCACTGCCTGTCCTGGGGTCTTGTTGCCTCTCCTGGGGTCTTGCTGCCTGGCCTGGGGTCTCACTACCTGGCCTGGGATGTCACTGGCCTCCTCACAAGTCAGGTCTTTTCTGAGATTTCATAGGAGCTTAGTGGGTTTTGTGAGCTGTTTCAGATTTTGAATGAGAAGCCACAAGGGCGTGGATGTGTGCGTGTGTGTGTGTGTGTGTGTGTGTGTGTGTGTGTGAGCAATCTTCTCTCAAGTTTCCTGGCTTACGTAGCAATGCTCCGAAAGTACTGCATGCTAGTTTTAGAGAATTTGGCAGCGTTAGAGGCAGAAATACATTCATAGCTTAGAGGAAGCCACGAGGAGCGTGTACACGGCATCTATTTATATCCACATTAAAAGAAGAGAGCCAGGATTCATCTCACACAAACAAAGGGATTATTTTTCAGGTGTGCCTGGCTCAGAGGCCCAGGCCATTAAAGGATTAGCTGAGGGAACAAATGAAAGAAGATAACATATGCACACACACCCTGTCCACCCCCACCACACACTAATGTACACACACACACACCCATCCACCCCCACTACACACTTATGCGTGCACGTGCACATACACATACACACGCACACCCATCCACCCTCACCACAGACTTATGTACACATACACACACCCATCCACCCCACCACATACTTATGCACACACACACACACTCGTCCATCCCACTACACACTTATGTGTGCTTGCGTGTGCACACGCGCGCACACACACACACATGCACACCCTCTTCATCAGTCCTCTCCACCTAAGGCCCCAGGGTGAATGGCGTTGGCTGTGCCAACCCTCTGGATCCTGCCCGTAGAGAAGAAGACTTGCAGACTTTCACCTTAGGCAGTTCCGATCTGCTCATCAGAGTCCACATCTTTACCCTTCAGTCCCCACAACTACCCTGAGAGAGGCAGGGCAGCTTTTGTTGTCCATCTTGTAATGGATTGCCCCCCTTCCTCCACAGAGTCCCAGAGGTTAAGGATCCAGTTCCAGGTCACACATCTAGTAAAAGGTAGACATGGAACCAAGTCCACGTCTTCAGATGTCACACATTTTCTGTCTTCTACCTGCTACCTAGCCCTGCCTTCTTCCCCTCTTCCCTTCTCCTTTTCTTCGTTCCTTCCCTCTTGTACATTATATGGAAAAATAACATCCTACAGAAAACATAGCTCACACAGATGTGTAGAGCCCAATGAACTTTTACTGGTGTAAGAGTTTCCAGACCACGACAGAACATTCCAGAACTCTGTAGTGCACCGTGCCCCATTGCTGTCACAGCTGCTTCAGAAGAACCTGACGTGTGACACAGGTGGCTTTGCCCTTTCCCTCTGCATGTTTGTCAATGAGCTAGCCGGTAAGCAGGCTCCACATCTGCCGTCCTTGGCTCAGGTGTCGTCTGAGGTCCTGTCACGAGTACGCTGAAGTTGTGATGCTTCCTCTTCTTGCTGTTTCTCTTTCTTTTGTGCTCGGGATGGAACCCAGGGCACTGCACATCCTGGTCCGAGATGCCACTATTAAGCACACTCTCATGTGTGACGACTTTACCACAGATATGTAACCATGTGTCCATCCTTTCCACTGTGGGCGGACATTTGAGTTCCCAGCTTGGGGGCCATCATGAACAAAGCTGCCGTGAACGTTCTTGCCGATGGTTTTGGGGGAGCTTGTACACAGGTTTCTGGGGAATGTGTCTAGGAATAGAATCGAGGGTCCTAAGTGATGTGTGGGCTCAGCTGTAGTAGATATTTCAAGCAGCTTTACAGATCATTTGTGTTGCCTGAAATTTTGGGGATGAATCCATCAAAAAGCAGCAAGTTGACATCTTCGTTTTCTCTCTTTACTCCAAGTGCTGATTTTCCCCCATGTCTTTCCTTTATCTGATATTCTGAAGTCTAGCAATTTTAACTATCCCGGGAAAGGGTTGAGGGAACAAACTTGGGTACTATTTTGGGAGTTGGATTATTCAGACAGCATGAGGGGGGTGTAGGGGTAGGGAGGGGAACAAATAAGACATGTCTAATTGCATAATTTAAAAAATCGTCCCAATTATCAGATGCAAGCACTCATGAGCAAAAATGTATTCTGGCATCAAGCAAATTTACGTTTTTGAATTAGCTGCTGTTTTTATAATATTTAGCATTCTGTTCTCTCCATTAGCATGAATCATTCACAGTTGATTGTATTTGATGCTTAGAGAAATAAGCCCTTTCGTAAACGATAGTTAAATCACCCAGCCTGCTCTCGCTGTGTGGAGGAAGAGTGGACTGCATTTGATTTGCAGGGAAAATGCATTTATTCACTCATTCCACAGACGGGCATTGCTCAGCAGCCTGTGGGAGGTGGGGAGGGTAGAAAAGGGGAGATAAGATGAGATCCCAGAGCATATGGAATTCATTGTGTATCGGGGAAGCCATTCATTTGTTCATTCAAAGATTTATTGTTATGGTGGGGCCGCTGAGGGCTTTTGAAGAGTGGAGGTAACACAGTGAAAATGGTATTTTTGTGATCTGACAATGACAGGAAGAATAGATGGAGCAGGAGGAACTGGGGAACCAGGCGGGGGTCGGGGGGGGGCCATTGCAGAAGCGATGAGCTCCCCGCACAGCCTGAGAATGTAAGCTCTGTGCCTCCATCTTGGTATTCCCTGCTGGTGCTAGGATGGGGTGGGGTCATCCCAAGACATTTAAATTCAATTGGCTTGGAATGGCTGCAGGGGCTGGTGTTGTTTCCCAAGCTCCCTGAGGGATTATCACGTGTAGCCTGGATATCACAATCATTGTTATAAAGGAAGATTAGAGGGGAGGGAAGGGGAGGCTTGGGATATAAGGGTCCAAGGGGAAGGGAGATTAAAGTCAGTCCTCGGCTTTACTGCTAGCAACTGAGAAAAAGATGGAAACAGGATCCATCCACCGTGTGGGGTAAGAGCTTGGTATCTGAAGATCTGTGTTGGAGCCCCCCCACCTCCCACCCCAACAGCAACTTGTGCCTAGAAGTGGGACAATGAAGCACAGTCATACAGAAGTGACCGTGCCCTTGGGGATTAAGAGAAAGAGGGACTGAAACGTCACTCTGCACAGGGGAGGTGGCTGGATCACTGGAAAGTGAGGGACTCTGGACCATAGCTCCCACTGCTGTAATTTAGCTCTAAAGCGCTCCCATGGTCCATGTGTTAAAGCCTCACGTGGGAAGCACCACCCTGTGCTTTCAGGAAGTGGGGGACATTTAAGAGGTAGGGCTTAGGGGGAGGAGGTGATCTGGTTGTTTGAGGGGGTGACCTTGAGTGGGACCCCCAGCCCGTTCCTCTTCTGTTAACCTCTCGGTCATGAGGTAAGGCTTCACTCTACCACAGAGCTGCTGGGCTTCTGCCTACTCTGGGCAAGGAAGACCTACAACCAAGATGGAAGCCGTCAAAGCTATGAGCCCACAAGCCTCTTCCCTTTCTAGCTGATTGTCTCGGGTACTCGCTATAGTGACAGAAAGCTGACTGGTACTTGGGTCACCCCTGCCCCCATCAAGGGCCCAGGGGTTCAGGACTAGGGAAGACTAAGGCATTGACAGCTTGGGGAGGGGAGGGGTCAGAACCGACACCTCTGGGACAAAGATAGAGAGGAGTGAGAGAGCATGTGTCCTGTGTCCTGGAAGGACTAGGGACAGGTCAAACGCAGGGGACCAACAAAAGTGTGTCATATGCCGTAGGTAACCTATGTGACAGAAAAATGCTGTGTGGCTCCCTGGGCATTGTAAAGGTCACTAGAGGATGTTGTTAGATGTCCCCTCATCGATGGGTGGGTGACGTGGGTGACCTCAAGGTCTGACGTATTAGGGCCACACCTTATCTGCCAGCACATTTTAGAGCAAGTAAATGCCTTGGGAAGGCAGAGTGGGCCACAGTTTATCCCCTGTCCACCCTACTTCCTGTGTACTTTTTCTTGATAATCTACCCTGAGAGTCAGAGTTCAGGTCGCTCCTTGTTTGGAGAAATGGTAAACAAAGATAAGAGCTCTAAGCACTGGAATTTATTTTTTTATCCACTTGGACTAAAAGCCACCGCCCGTTAAATTTAGACAGCCGGTTCCAGACCCCTCCCGCCCTCTTGCTTCCTGCCCCCTCTCTGCCGTCATGCCTACAGCATGGTTTCTGCTCGTTGTGGACTATGTAATGTAGTCACAGGGCTTGGGCCAGAGTCAGCCTGTCTGGATGTTTATCAGAATGTATCACTGGAGGGCCTGGGAGACAAGAGCCATTTCCTCCCGTCTCCAGCTCAGTTCGCCAGTGTAGCAGCAGCAGCCAAAGGCTGCCCAAATATTTACCCAAACATCCTCCCAGGCAGAGCTCCTGGGCTTCTGTCTCACACTGTCTTAGGTGGGCTGCGCCCCAGGGGATGGGGAAGTCACAGCATTTCAGCAGACCATCTAGGTTTGTTTAACAAGGTCACCTTCCACCTGCCTGGAATCTATCATTGAATGGCTCTTTTTTCTTCTTTTTCTTTCTATGTGGCATAAATCCCTTTGCAATCAACTCTAAGATCCAGAGAAATCCTTTTGTTGACCCGGAGTTCCGTTGTTTTGAATATTGCTTCAAATAAATGCACCATTGTCTGGGTTCAGAATTTTCTGGAAAAAGATCTCCACTGTGATGTGATTTATTGTAGCAGGATACCCACCCCACACCCTCCCAGCAACACACACACTCATCTTCAAATCCCTATTGACTGCTCAGGATATAAGTAGGAAGGACCACACCCAAGCTGGAAAAATTAATTAAAATTAAAAAAAAATCCTCCTTTGTCCAAGAGTGATATCTAGAGACCAAAACTGTGTCTGGGACCAGATTTTAAGGACTGTTGAAAATTGAGTATTTTATTAATTTATTTTGGTTTTATGTGTATGAGTGTTGGCCTGCCTGCTTATCTGTGCACTGCTTGCATGCAGTGACTGTGGAGGCCAGCAGGGGGCAGGAGATCCCCTAGGACTGGAGTTACATGCCACCATGTGTGCTGAGAACTAAACCTGGTCCTCTGCCAAAGCAGTCAGTGCTCTTAACTATTGTACCATCTCTCCAGCCCCTAGAGGTGTTTTTGTGCGCCAGCTTAGGAGAAAAGAGAGTTAGATGCCAGTGTTTTTGCTGACACTGGATATCAGTCATAGGACACTTCAAAGAAAACAAATGAAAGAGGAGATATCCAGGCTCCAGAAATGTAACCCTGTCATGAGGAACCATAGGCCAGAGAGGTAAAGTAGCTTGCTCAAAGTACTCAACAAATGAGGGGCAGTAGACCATGGCTCAACAGCATGCTTTCTGCCAATGGTGCCAGAGATGGAAGCATTAAACAACAAACCAGGAGAAGAAAATTCAGAGCCACACCACTATTGTAGAATACTAGTTAGAGATGAGTTACATTTGTTTGTGCTATAGAACATTTGTTTTAATGATGCAAAGATGTGTTGCATTCTTGTATGTTGCATTTGTTTAACTTGGTGAAGCTGTGTTACTGTGCCTGTCTAAAACACCTGATAGTCTAATAAAGAGCTGAATGGCCAATAGCGAGGCAGAAGAAAGGCTAGGCGGGGCTGCCAGGTGGAGAGAATAAATAGGAGGAGAACTCTGGGGAGAAGGAATCAAGGAGCAAGAAAAGAAGGGGTCAGCCACGCAATCAGACACGGAATAAGAAGGAAAGAAAGGTATACCGAATAGAGAAAAATAAAAGCCCAGAGGCAAATGGTAGGCAGAATAATTTCAATTAAGAAAAGCTGGATATAGCTGGGTGGTGGAGGCGCACACCTTTAATCCCAGCACTCGGGAGGCAGAGGCAGGCTGATCTCTGTGAGTTCATGGCCAGCCTGGTCTACAGAGCAAGTTCCAGGACAGCCAGGGCTATTATACAGAGAAACCCTCTCTCGAAAAACCAAACCAAAACAACAACAACAACAACAAAAACTAAAAACAAAAAGAAAGAAAGAAAGAAAAGCTGGCTGGAAACAAATCAAGCAATAGCCAGGCATTCATAAGAAAGAAAGAATAAGTCTCTGTGTTATTATTTGGGAGCTGGGTGGTAGGTCCCTAAAGAGTAAAGAATAAAAGAGTAGAAAACCAAAAAACAACTACACAGCATTGAATGTGCTATCTCTGTTCTGCCCGCTCCCCTTTTCTTCCTTTCTTGTTTGGCAGTGCTAGAGATTAAGATGCTCAGGACTTCACGTGTTCTACCTCTGAGCCACACTGCCAGTTCTCAATGCTCAAGTGTGAGCCAGTGTAGGGGCACCTCCTTCTGGAGTGGCCATGGAAAACCCCAGGGAAGGCAATGCGCTTGCGGAATGACGAGGAGCCTGTTCTAGATCAAATAGGAGGTGAACTTGAGTAGTGCAACTTTGCATTTCTTAACACCCTAGGCACGTAGAAAGAGGACAAAACCAGGTGCTCTGGCCCTCCCTGTCTCTCTGGGGGCACTGAGGACAGCCATGTGAGTGGACAGAGAGAAGGTATCACGTGCTTCCTAGGACCTGGATCTGCCAGCACTTTCTTCTGGAACTGCCCACCCAGAGCTGTGAGAAAGTGCTGTTGTTCCCATCCCCAGTCTATGGTGACTTTGCTCCAGCAACCTGAGTTAGGACTAAAAATGCTTTTTGTTTAGACTGTGTGTATGTGTGGAATACTGCACAGGACATTCTTGTGATATAAGAATATCATGCTCTCTTTGCTTATCTGAAATTCAGATTTAACTGGATATCTTTATTCTTGCTTGCCAGTCTGGCAGCTTGAGGCTTCTTACCATGCTAAGTTGAAAGCTATGTGGTTGGACCAATGCTCTCAGGTGCACAGAAAAACAGGAAGGAAACTCAGAGGTCCTCTAAGTTCAACACTCATTTTATGTACCCAAAACACCCCACTGCATGACTGTGTGGCTGCTCACACAGAAGGTCTACTTACTGCTTTCTGGAAAAAACACCATCTGATCAGCTACTCTTTAACATATACCCAGCCCCAGTTATGACAGTTACAAGTACTTTATTAAAATGTTTTGTTATTCATTTGTTTTGTTTTTGCCAAAGAAATGGAACATGATGGGGCAGGCTTATAATCCTAGGCCTCAGGAGGCTGAGGCAGGGGAATCTCAAGTTCAAAGCCAGCCTAAGATACATACAGAGACCGGTCTCAAAACACACACACACACACACACACACACACACACACACACACACACACACACACGCACACGTACACACACACACCAGAAGTCTAAAGAGTAGTTCATTATGTTTTCTTTTATAATGAATACTTAGAGGTTTTTCATGACTGGCCGACTGACTCACTGAGCCACTGTGAGTCTAGCAGGTCCAGCTGGAAGATAGCAGGGACGTTCCTAGTCTCACTGAGACTCTGTAAGTGTAGAAAATGGGGCAACCTGAAGAGTCACTGGCAGGCTGCCCTCTTAAGTGCTGGTCGGAGGTTTTCTTAAGAGGCACTGCTGTGGTTGGTTCTTCTGCTTTGGACACAGGATGAGTACACAAATATCAAAGGCTGTTTCCAGGCCCTGTGACTCCACAGAAGCCAGCTCCATCCTAGCTCAGATAGGAGACAGATGTACCAAGATGAACTCCCATGTCAGGTGGGGGTGCCTGGGGGAGAGGCTATGAGGAGGTCCTCTCTGGTCGCAGGAAGACGGAGGGTGCTATTGGGTAAATCTTCCAAGATGAGGCAGGGTTGCAGCTCAGTGTGCCAGACAGACCTAGGTCCAATCATTTCCTGACTCCGGGTCAGTTGGTTGTGGGAAATCTTTCCAGTGTTACTCAGTTCATGATCGGTTCTGGTCCTGGGCTCCTTGCTGTCTGCAACCCTGTATTCCTGAGGAGTACCATGGTGGTCTCACATCTTTCCATCCACGGCACTTTATAACCCACAGGGCCTGTGTAAGGCTAGTGACTCCTGTGTCAAAGACAACTAAAGCCTCTGTTGGTTTGAATGAGCAATGTCCCCAGAGGCTCATGTCTTTTGAATACTTGGTTTCCTGTTAGTCATGAATTTGGGGATGACACAGAGCTTTAGGAGGTGCAGCCTTGCTGGAGGAAGTACGTCACTGGGGGTGGGCTTTGAGAGCCATAACCTTCTCCACTTCTGGTTTGCTCTCTCCACTGCCTATACGACTGTCATCTCTTAGCTTCCTCTGCTATTAAGGACTCTCCCGCTGGAACTGTAAGCCACAATAAACTCTAAGTTATGTCACAGCAACAGTGAGGTTACTGACACAGCCTCCCAGGAGCTGCTCATGTCACACAGGAGGAAAAAGAGGCTCCAGAGCTTAAGCAGCATGGGAGAGCTGGGCTGAACCTAGCCTGTTTCCACAACGCTTGGGTCCTCTGTCAACACTGCAGTCAGCCCCCTTTCCACTTGGTGCTATTTGAGGTTTCTCTCTGTAGCTGGTGGCTCCCGTGAGAAGGACTTCTTGCCAAGAGTAGCCTCTGCAATGGCAAAACTCAGTGCACAAAGGCCCCAGCTAGAAGGATGGCTGGAAGTAGACACTTACGGTGAGGTTTTTAATTAAACCGGGGCAGCAAGCTTAATCAGGGACAGCCCCTGCCTTGGAGTCATTGCCCATAGAGCAGAGGCTGGTGACTGCTCGAAGTAGCTGCTCTGTGGATTCAGACTCCCCACTTCGGGCAGAGCCTCAATGAATTGGGGGCGGGGGGGGGCGGCTACCAGCAGCTCTGCCCATAGACCCCTCCAGGCCTGTCCAGAGGGACTGTGGGTCCCCTCTACTCCCCATGGCATGTTGCCAGAGAAGATGTGGAGAATCACAGTGGGCTCTGGGGAGACACAGGCTCCTGGTACACCCTCCCGCTCCTCCTTCCCATGTGGCACCTGCATCGCACTGCAGGAGCAGCAGAGAAACTCTGCTTTCTCATTCTTCATGGAATGGGAAGGATTTCCCCTCTCTCTTCTCAGTGCCCCAGAAAAAGCCCCTCCTCGTTTTCTGGGTCAGCTGGGCCTGTGGCACTCAATGCTTCCCACATAGGCCATCCCACCTGTTCTCTTTAGAGCTTCTTGACATAGGCCCAGATCTGGGTACCCTCTTTTGGTTTTCTTATCTCTATGACTGGGTTGTTATAATATTGGAAAACCCTATGGGGGTGACTGTGACTCCATGAGAACAAGTCACCCCCACAGTCTCACATGACAAAAGATTCTTAGTGTTTTCATGCTTTTATCTCAGTGATGGATTCTTTCAGAAATAACTCCCCCCCTTTTTCCCTAACAATAATTTTATCTGCCTCACAAGAATCCCCTTAGCTACCCATGAGACCCCTTCAGGTCTGTGCCCCACCTTCCCTATAACTGGCTCTGTGTGTAGAGATGGGTAGAGATGGCCAATGCACAGTCCCTGGGGCCAAGAGCACAGGGCGATTCTAGTGACTGCTGGAAGTGAGGGCTGGCTTTCACGGGACACTGTGAAGGTCAGGATCTGCCTTGGATGGGGGTGGAGACACTGGGAAGCCTTCCCCAGAGAACAGGAGCCCGATGCTGAAGCAATTTTCTAAATGCATTTGTGTTCTTTCACACAGAAACAATAAAAGCAGTTAAACAAGGTTTTGGAACAACGCTGTGCCGTGTTCCATCGCCGCTGCATGTTTATTGCCATTTTATTGGCACACACTCTTCTGTGGTTTCTGCCTCACTTCAGCCTGGTCCCAGCCCAGAGATGGTGGCGGAGGCCTGTGTTAATGAGGGCAATTTGTTTTGGCTGGGGATCTTAGACTCTTATGTTTCTTTTGTCTCTCTGCCTGCTGCCCGGGTTCTGGGCCTCGTGCACGCGTGGATGCCTGGCTCTGAGACGGTCAGAATATCCTACCGCACAAGGCTTCTCAAAGAGACTTAGCAGGAAGGTCAGAGTGGCTGAGAAGGTAAGTCCCTCTAGGTATTGGAGGTGACATTCCAGGTCACTCCAGGGAGGCCCTTAGGGGAGGGCCAGTTGGCTGCAGGATTTTCCCTATCAGGATCAAAGGTCCAGGCAGCCAAAAGCAGAGGTCAAGTCTATGGCCACACACACAGAGACTGAGAAGACGGGGCGGTAAAGAGGACTAGAAAGGAAGTGCGGTGTGTGGGTGTGTATGGTGGGGGCGGGTGGTCAGAGAAGCCAGGGCAGCGATCCTGAGGGGTGGGCACAGCTGAGCTAGAGCCCTTCAGGGACCAAGAGAGAGGTCCCAGGGGTCAGAACCAGGACATAAGATGCATTTTCAGCAAACACAAGAGTCACGCCTGTGGGGCTGCTGTTGCATGGGCGAGCTGAGATGCACACCTCTAAGTCTGAGCTGCTGCGGGGAGTGGATAAAGGAGGAGGTGTCATGGGGGACAAGCGCACCTCACATCTCACACCCCACAAGCTGGGAAACCCTTACAGGCATTTGTAGGATCGCCCTTCAGAACCTTGGTTCAAAGCGAGGGGCAGGGAGATGTGGCTATAACAAGGGTGTGGTTGGGATGGAGAGACGCCTAGCCTGGGGGAGGCATGGGAGCCAAACCAATGACATCATTTATGAGAAAGAAAAGTTCTAGGCCTGTCAAGAGGCTTTGCCATGTTCTGTGGGTGACTTTCACCTGTGCCGGGTATAAACTGAGGTGTAGCTTGTAGACGAGGGAACCGAGGCTCAGGATTGGTGTGTAAGGTCAGTAGGCACAGATGGTAGCATCTGGCAAAATGAAGGATGGGGCCTATGGCATTCTGGAGTGAATACAGACCAAACATTGACTCCAAGACCTGTGTTGGGGCAACAGAAGGACACAGGAGATCAATCTGTGGTGGATGCTTCGTAGGACGGAACATAAACCAGGTCAGCAGAGGAAAGGCCCTCTTGGGACCAGAGTCTTTGGGGTCAGGGAGGTTAAAGGTGAGTAGGAGAGAGCAGGACTATGGCCAAGAGAAGGAGAGATGCTGTGGGTTCTCTGCTCCCTCTGCTGTAGAAGCCACTGCAAAGATAATTTAGGACCTCTCTCTTTGAACCTACACAAGGCATGGGACAGGCTGTTCTGGCTGGTCAGGGCTGGTCCCAGGTAGCACAGGGCTGGCAGCTCTCTTGGAAGGGGCAGGAAGCCATTTGGGAATCCTGCAGCCCTTGCTTATGTGGTTAGCTACATGGAGCTTTGGCTCTGGTTTTCTTAGCCTTGAACTTCAGCCCCCCTGGATGTCAGCAGATTCCTCTGGCATGGCATTCACATGGGTGGTAATTACCCCTCCCCATTGTCTTCACAGTCTGACTTGAAGACTGTGTTCATCCTCTCCGTGACCTCAGCTAGCACAGCTGCTTCTCAAAGAACTGTCCCTGGACCAACAGGGGTCACTTTTCAGAAGTTCAGCCAGACTTGGGAAGCCGTGAAAATAGCACACTAGGGCTGGAGAGATGGCTCAGTGGTTAAGAGCATTGCTTGCTCTTCCAAAGGTCCTGAGTTCAATTCCCGGCAACCACATGGTGGCTCACAACCATCTGTAATGAGGTCTGGTGCCCTCTTCTGGCCTGCAGACATTCACACAGACAGAATATTGTATACATAATAAATAAATATATATATATAAAGAAACTAATAAATCTTAGAAATGGGGTGGTCTGTAGTCATTATATATATATAAAAAAAGAAAATAGCACACTATATACTGTCTTTATTTCTGCTCAGAGACAGCAGGGCCAGAGGAAATGGACCCAAACGAGAGCAGGAGAGGGACGTCAGTGGCCTCTTCTAAAGGTTCCTCCTCCATTCATCTGTGTACCCTCTCTTCTTATAGGTCACCAAGCATGACTAACTGGTCCTAGTTTGGTGGGCACACTGCCCTGAAACAGATGGCTGAGCAAACTCAATTCTCCCTGCCAGCCAGACATGCAGAGACAGCCACCAAAGGCTGTCTTTGTACACCCCTGAGCAAAGACATCCCTGTTTGTGCCACACAGCCCTCTGCCCTCTGGCCTGCACCCTGGGTTTGCAAGCTTATGAGCTGGTGTCTAGAGTCCTCTAGAATTCCATGTCAGTCACACCAGCACCGTAAGTATTCTAGAGGTCAACATAGCCTGTGCTAAGGCCAGGAGGAAGCTTTGGAGGTTGTAGAGGGAAAAGGCAAGCAGAGGAGTTCCGTCTGTGTCTGGAGGAGGGTGGGTGCAGAGCAGAAAAGGAGGCAAACTATGTGACCTTGCATTTGCCTCTGGGAGTCAAAATGCGGAGGCAAGAGCAAGATCGCATAGCTCAGATGGTGATGAAAACTCAGATGCCCATGGAGCCAGGAGGCACCAGGACTCTGTAAGCTGGTGTCCAGAGGGCACGGGTGTGATACGGAAGGGCTGCGGCACCTGGCCTGGCTGTAGGCAAGAGCTACTCAAGGCACACTGAGGGCGTGTCCTTGTCTGATGCTACCGGAAGGGATGGGCTGAAGGTGGTTTAAACGTCCGCTGCTTCAAGAAAAAGCGAGCATCTTTTTATAGAATTCTGATTTCCTAAATTCAGCAATTAGTACATTTTTAAAAGCTAAACCAATACCTCTGTAGTTAGACTCAGTGTATAGGCCGCCTGTGCTGACCCCTGTCCTCCAGGGGTAACTGGATTCTGTGGGCTGGGCAGCCCTTGCTGTATCACTTGATGTCTGCCTGCTTTTGGCCCAGTCCCTAGGATGCTGTGGTATTTGTCTCCACACTTGGCTAAGAAAATAACATTCTTTTCCCCAACTTAGACTTGGCAAGTGGGTGGATTTCTGGTTTAGGTGTCGAATCTTAGAAAATGAAGACACACTTGATAGGAAGATGCCAGTCCTTCTCAGGCATATCACCACTCCGTGGAGTCTAGGAGGTTCTCATGACCCTCAGAGGCTTTTAGGTCAAGGCAAGAATGACCTTGTCAACCTGCTCTCATTTTCAGGATCCACAGATGAGTGTGTCCAAAAGTAGGGTTTTTGGTTTTTTTTTTTTTTTTTTTGGTTTTTTTTTTTTTGTTGTTGTTTTTTTCAAAGTCACACAGACCAAAGACAAAACTGTCTGGAACTAATTTCACAGTGTTCTTTACATCCCTGGAGCTGCCTTTCTTTCTGATGAGCGGTCTCCATAGAAATGATTCCACCATCATCAGACATGTGTTTTATAATTGCATGATGGCTTTAGGCTCAGGGGCCCCCAAACATAGAAAACTGGGAATGTACAACAAGATTGCATGATGAGATATCCAAGAGGGGTCATGGTGGGGAGTGCAGGAATGAGACGCCAGCTCAGGTGGACAGGAAGGGACAGCTTCCCCTTGCATTGGGATTCCCATCCTTGAGTGTGCCTGGAGAGACGAGGGAGCTTGTGGATAAGCCAGCCAGTGCACAGACCAGTTTCTACAGACACAAAAGCTGCAGGGAGCTGCAGGCAACAGGCTTCCCAGGGGGAGTCCAGGCTGTCACCAAGGATGGGAAGCCTTTTGTGAGGCTGGCCTGTGAGTGTTGGCCCCTCACTGTCAATCTAAGCTCCCAAGCTGAAGATGGTGGCTTCTAGAACGTTAGACCAAGACTAGTTCTTACAGATTGCTAGGGAAATTCTTCCAGGGCTTCCTGCATTTGACTTCAAATTCCCCTCAGAAGCCGGTACTGAATACTAGAAGCGCACAGCGAGTTTAAATTTGTTTCATGGCTTGCCAGCTGTGCGGCCTGAGTCGACTTTGGCAGCTGCAGTTTCTCACCCAGCAAAAGAGAGACACGCGGCCTTGCTGCTCAGAGCTGTGTCAGCGCAAGTCTCCATTCAAGGATGGCTCAGAAAATAATGTCTGCATAAGAAAACTCAGTGGACACTCACTTCTGTTCAGCTTCCCCGTGTCCTACCAGGGTTGCCTGCCCTCAGGCAACCTTGTAGATGGACCTGACCAAATCTCGAATTTTCTCTTTTTCTAAAGATGTTCATCAAATGCTCACCACACACCCTCACTGCAAGTGGGGGAGGGGGGACTTCTATAAGTCTACTTTGAGAACAGGTTCTAGAAAGTAGGCCAATCGGCACCTCAAGTAGAGAACCCCTTATTGCCCTGCACACATAGAAATACAGTGAAGTTGGATGGGGGGAAGGATGGATGTAGGTGGTAGATGGTCCATCAGGAAGCCCTGTGCTGGGCATTGGAGATGCTTGAATAGGTGTCCTGCCCCACCCTGCCATGGAGCTTCCAGCCGGTAGAGGATGATTCCATCCTGCCAACAAATGCAAAGGCACAGAACGAGATGTTTTAAAGAGAGGATTTGAGGGAGGTACATGGAAAATTGTTCACAAAATACCAGAATACCTGAAGGACTTAATTTAGGGAGGAAATAAAGGAAGTGCCTTTGCATTCCCTGTATCATAAATGTATAGGGTTTCTCAGGATACACAGTAATTGCTATGAACTTAGACAGATTTATTGGTGACTTGATAATTCTCATTTCCACCTTTTGGAAATGAGAATAATGGAAGCAACCTTTAGCTTCTGCATCATGCCATCCCATATGAGGTCTGCTGCTTCTTCCAGAGGGACATAGGTAGTCACGGCTGACACAGATGGGCAGGAGACATGAGATCTTGCTACTCTGGGAGAGACTGTCAATGCCAGAAGGTACAGCCTGTGCCTCTTTAGGGGAGCTCAATCCACAGGTGGAAGAATGTTGGCTTGGTCCAGTCACAAGCTGTCCCTCCCCCCAGGCAGAGATGAGTTTCTTATTCCTGGTACAGTGGGTAGGAATGGATAAAACCATCTCTAGTAGAGACCCAGGAGGGGGTTCTGGAACCCCAGTGGTTGGGTTCCACCTGCGCTCTCTGATTTAAGCATTGTTCTGTTGGCCTCTCGAAGGAAATCACGTCCTGGGAAAATGGGATGTCAGAGGCAAATTTAGAGCAGGAGAGTAGAAAAAGTTCCCAGTAATAAGGAGGGCATGATATACAGTGGCAAAGGAAGGACTGGTTGCTCTGTGTGTGTGTGTGTGTGTGTGTGTGTGTGTGTGTGTGTGTGTGTTGCAGTCCTCTTTAACAGATGGAGACATAGGTTCAGGAAGGATCTGTATTGTCTCCAGAGTGGCTGGGTAAGAGACCGTTTTGCAGGGAGCCCCCAGCTCTGAAGGTTGAGCCCCTACTTTGTCACAAATGAGCACAAATGGGAAAAGTCTTAACTGCTGTGATATAGTTCCTTTTTTGTAAGGTGAATTCGTGTGTGTGTGTGTGTGTGTGTGTGTGTGTGTGAGAGTGTGTTCATGTACTTGTGCATGCAGAGAGCAGAGGAGGACCTCTGATGTCTTGCCTAATTCATTTGGGAAAGGGTCTCTCACGGGCAACAAGCCAGCCTCAGTGATTCTTGTCTCTCTGTCCCCACAGAGCTGGGTTCTGGCATCCACACCCAGGTCCTAACTCTTGCACAGAAGCCCTCTCACTCCCCGAGCCATCTTTCCACCTCATGGATTCTTCTTAATCTCCCCCTTCACTTTCCTGGATGGTAACCCTGTAACTCAGTGATTTTCAAAACAGGGGCTGTGATCCTTTAGGGGTCTATACATTCAATTTAAGGGGTGAAGGCCAAAATTTAGATTGATGCAGTAGCCAGGCATGACGGTACACACTTGTAATCCTGTCACTAGAGGGTGAGGGTGGGACAGTCAGGAGGATCGCTCAAATTTAAGGTCAGCCTGATCTTACATAGTTAATTCTAGAACAGCCAGGGATATGTATTCTGTCTGAAACAAAACAAAATAAAGCTGAAACACAGAAAATATGAAGCATAAATAAATGAAATAAATAAGTGAATGCATGCAGGGCATAGTATACACACACATACACACACACACACATACACACACACAGTAGACCACATATAGACAGCTACATGTCCTTTTATGAAACTTCTGTTTCTGTTATGTGGTGGGTGTGCTCTAATAAATGAACACTAGACTGAAAATTACATTTCTCATGATGGGAACCAGTTTGAAACCCAAAGCTGTAACACCCAGGTGCTGACAGAAATGCCCACATATCTTGTTTGCCTCAGTTTCCCCACTTTCACTGATACCCCTATATAGTTGGATTTGTTTAACTCTATTAATGCTCCTCAGAGGACCAGCCTCCCTCACAGCATAAAGAAACAAATTCCCCACAGTGGGCATTGTCCTTGGTTATTGTTCCCTCTGCTCTGGCAGCGAATACCTGGGGGGTAAGCCATCCCTGAGCTAAGTGCAGACACCCCCAATTTAGAATAGAAACAGAAGCACTCAGTTAACTAAGTATCAAAATACAACAACTACATTTTCAGTATAAGTATATCCCAAATACCGAATGAGATACAATAAAAAAAAGTCATTTTTTATCTGGATTCAAATTTAACCAGATACCTGTATTTTTTTTCTGACAGCTTTAAATAAGTAATATGCAGAGAGCAAACAGGAGGGAAAGTTAGAAGATTAAGACTTTAAAATGCCTCCAACTAAAAAACTTTGTGCTTTAATATGATCATAAATTAACAGCTGTATGGCATTATGCAAATTTATGTTAAATTATTCACTCTGTCATCACGCCCCAGTAAAAATTATATATATGACATTTAGGGGAAAAATGACATCTTCTGATAAGAGTTTTGCTCTGCATTTTCGTGCAGCTGATTACCTGTGCCTGAACGCTGTGGCCGCCCCTCCCAAGAGGTCCTTGTGAAAGTGATTCACGAAGTTTCTTCTGGTCTAAGTCCCTGGAGAGCAGTCCTGGGAGTGGTGGTTTCTATTGCCGGGTGACGCACAGCCCTGCCCTTTGCCCAAGAATGGCACCTTCTGGCAGTGAGCGCGTGGGCTCCAGGGCATGCCAGAAGGAGGGATTTTATCTGTCATCTCTGTCATTCTGTCTTGGAGCAGTCACACCAAAGGAGAAGGACATCCCACATTAGAAGACTAATTTAATATTCAAGCAGACATACGTGGCATCATGCCATTAGGTCTCCTTACATGCATACACTTGACTCAATCATTTAGAGCTCCCTCCTGAAGGTCCCTGGTATAGCCCATCATTTTTAAAATTAATTTCTTTTCTTTTTCTTCCATTCCTGCCCCATTCCTTGAGACAGGATGTCAGATAGCCCAGGCTGGATTTGAATTAACTATATAGCTGGGAATGACCTTGAACTTTTGACCCTCTTGCCTCTACTTCCTGGGTTCTCGGGTTACAGGACTACCTCTACACTTGGAGGACAGTTTCTTAAAGTCAAGGCACTGCTTGTGGAGGAGGTACCCATTTCTGTTCTGGAAGGGAGGGTCAAGCCTTGCAAAGGGAATATGACCTCCATTAACCTGGTGCCAAGTAAAGCTCGGAGGACAGGAAGCCAGATGGCTTTCAGGAGATTGTAGAATGCCGGACCTGGCTTGGAAAATGGTTGTTGGCAGAAGTAAGCTACAGGGAGGAAGGCCGGTAAGAGGACCTGGAATGATCTGGAATGGAAAGCAGTGATGTTGAGGAGCAGTCCCAGGGATTCTCAGGGGTGCTGATGCTGGCCATCCTATAGACTCAGCGCACACAGACAGGTGTGCATGGGTATTGGCCAGGAAACTATCAGTGTGATTCTGGGCTGTATCCTAATGTCCTTTCCCCATTTGCTTACTTCCAAAGCAAAGGCATGTAGCTCAGTAGTAGAATGTTTGCCTTACCTTGTGTGAAACCCTGAATTCAATTCCTAGTCTCTCTCTCTTTCATGTGCAGGTTCAAAGGGGGATTAGAGCGAATGATCTCTATGTTCTCCACCCTTGATCATCACCTCCTCAACCACCACTGACTACTGTTGAGCACCCATGTCTGGTTCTGATGAGGCAGACGAGCATAGGAATTAGCTCAGCAACCTGGGACTCTCCTTGGTTTGGGCTAAGCACACATATCCCTTTCCTAACATCGCACCTCATGACCTATCAGGCTGCATGTCCACCTCACTCCAGACAATGGAAGATCCTCCCCTGGACAAGGATCAAAACCTCCCCTTTCATGAACAATTTCTACTAAAACACATACCAGAATGTGTCTGGGCATGGAAGGCAGTGGCCTGGTGTGGTTTACATTGCTTTTGAGTGTATGCACAGTCAGGTAAATTGTATCCTCTGAGTGAACGTTTAGGGAGATCTCCCTGCTTACCATAGTTAGGCACACCTGTGATTCAAGTCAGATGCATCATGGGAAGGGGCATACTCACTGAGCAGAGATTTACTGAATTCTTCTTAAACCCTATAAAAGGAGGTCCCAAACAGTAACAGGGTCCTTAGAGTTCCGTCACTCAGGTGATCTGCTGTCGTCACTCATGTGGTCTGGCCTGCTGACACTCTGGAACATGCGTGATCTGTCTCTCTTCCCAACTCACTCTATTGCACTGCTTTGAATAAAGTTTCCTTGCTATTTTGCAAAGTGTTTGCATCTTTATTTCAATTATTTGTCTAAGATGCCAAGGACCTGGCAACACCTGGCCCAGACCCTGACCACTGGTGACCATGACAGACCCTGACCACTGGTGACCATGACAGACCCTGACCACTGGTGACCATGACAGACCCTGCACGTGTGATGAGACAGTCAGGCTTACTTACCCAGGGGCAAACAAGCAGAAGAGGCTCCTACCTGTGAGAAGGTGTGCAGGAGTGGGAGGGGAAGAGGACTAGGGAACGAGGGGATGAGATGTGAAACTTCTAAGGCTGGAGTTTCTTTCCTTTCTGAAATGATGAAGGCAGAAATGTTCCAGGGGTGTGTGTGTGTGTGTGTGTGTGTGCGTGTGCGCGTGCGTGTGCGTGTGTGTGTGTGTGGTGTGTGTGTGATGTGAAGTCTGTGGCTTGCTTGGTCATGGGCTGTGCCAGTTAAAAGTAAGAGGGTCTAAGGCCTGAGTATGGACCAAAGGGAAGGTGCTGCTGGTTTCTGGAAATGTGGATCGCACACGCCTCCCCAGCAAGGACAGGCTACGCTCCTGGACCTCTTCTGGCTATGGCTGGTCCACGTGCAAATGAGAGATGGAATCTGGATGAGACTTGCATCTGCGGAACTTTTTGAAATTTGACATAGGAGGCTAGAAGTGGGAGAGAGGGCAGGGGTGGCTTTCACATTTCCTCTTCTGAACTTTGGGGAAGATACAGAAGGATGGAAAGGTCACGGGCTACTGCGTAGCTGCCAGACACAGCCTGGGTTTGTTTTGCTAAATTAGGATCTATGTCAGCTCTGCACGTCACAGAATTCCAGACAGACACTACGGGCCCTATTAAGGAGGATTTAAGGAAAAATTTGAGGGACCAGGAGAAAAATACAACTAGATACAGTGACAACTGACAGGCTTAACACATAAATTATTCCCAAGGGGAAGAAACTGTCTGCCTGAAACCCAAGGGACAGAAAGAATAGAGGAATTCTTGATAGGGAAGATTTTACATAGGGATAAAAGCTAATAATACATGGAGATATCTATAGAGATTAATTTTAAGAGACCCAAGGGTAGACAAGGAGGATGTAGATTAAATGCTAAGCAAAGAGAACCCATTTCTAATCAATCTAGGTTTGCTTTTTAAAAATCTGCTTTTTAAAAAACTCCTTTGTTCAGAAAAAAATCTGCTTTTTTATTTATGTTTATATGTATGTGTGTGCACAAGTGTAGATGCACCAAGTGTGCAGGCGTCCTTGGAGGCCAGAGGGCATTGGTTCCTCTGTGACAGACAGTTGTGAGCAACTTGATGTAGGTACTGGGAACAGAGCTCTTAACAACCGATCCATCTCTCCAGCCCTCCTTCTTCTTTCTTCTCCTGTGATTTTTTTAAACTTGTTTGATTAGTTTATTAATTATTGAACTAAATTAATCTCTTACTGGTAAAGACAAATGCATCTTAACTTACTGATATTTCCTTGTTGCCAAATAAAGAGTGATATTTTTCTAATACTGTCCTTTGAGGTTGGTGGCAGCAGAAAGGGGACATCCGGGGCAGAGGAAGCATCAGCTGTGGGAACTTCCAACACCCTGCCATGAACTTGGCTGCCACAATGGTAACAAGACAGAAGTCATATGTGCATCTGACTACAGGTCCCCCAGTTTTGGCATCTGCTCTTACGGGATAGTGTCTCCCAGACTTAGTGGCCATTCCTAAGATGGCACCAGGGAATGGAGGTGCTGGTTATTCTGGGTTCAAATTAAGTCTCTGTCTCTAACTTAGTTTAGTTACTGTAACTCCAAGCTTCCATTTCATTTTCATTTTAGCCTTTAAAATGAAGTCCAAACATAGAATTGGTTGTTAGGATTGCCTGGCTCTTGTATTATTGAATGAGAGTCTCTTCCATTAGGTGCTTCTAGGAGACTTCATTTTACCCAGGATTCTTGGCTGGTAGGGTCGACTTCTTTACAGCAAGGTCAGATTTATTTAGCACATAAAAGTGATTATGAATAATTATAATGCTCTATAAATGTTTACTGTTACTCAGAAGGTAAGAACCATCATTAGCATCTTCCAGGTCTACAAATCTCTCATTTGCAGCCAAGCTGGGGACTCATCAAATGAGATTTACAGCGCCAGGTGAAAAGTCAGAGAGGGTGGGAGAGAGACAAAGAGCTGGCTCATCCCTCCACACCACACTGGAACACTTAGCTATTCTTCATTCTTAGCTGAGGTGGGGACCTGTGAGGGAACACCCCTGAGCTCCAGTTGTCTTGAGGATAAGAGGGAAAAATGGGCCTCACAGTCCTTGAGTTGGTCACAGATCAGGTGACCTCCTGGTCCTGGCTTTGGTGTGATTTTTGTGAGACACTTTCAGATAGGTGCACCTGCTGTCCTGGCCAGAGCAACCAACCATCTCTAAGTCTTTGCTGGACTTGTAGCTAGTGAGAGGAACTGGGTGTGACCACCACACCATCTCAGAAAGTTTGCTGCTTCCCAACAACTTGATCTGAGGCTTTTCTAAAATGCTATGAGCAGCTCCAGGACCCATAGGGTGTTTATAAAAACATTCCTGGCTGGGCAGTGTTGGCACGTGCCTTTAATCCCAGCAGAGGCAGGCGAATCTCTGTGAGTTCAAGGCCAGCCTGGTCTACAGAATGAGTTCCAAGACAGCCAGGGCTGTTACACAGAGAAGTTTTGTCTTGAAAAAACACAAACGAAACAAAACAAAAAACCACAACCACAACAACAAAAAACCAACCAAACAAACAAACAAAGAAACATTCCTGAGGATGACAGTGACATCAGGTCACATAGATCGTTTGACACAGACTCCTCACAGCACCATGGCAATAAGCCTTCACCCTAGCTGCATCTAAGATCCCCAGGGTCTTTTCAGAAGCCCAGGACTCACTCTGGACCAACTAAGTCAGAAGTGGATTCTAATCACTGCCATTTTTATAGCTTTTGAGGACCTGGAAGTTTCTGGCTATTCTGGGGTCTTGATTTGCATATGGGGCCCATATGGTGGCAGGAGTAGGGAGAAGCCTCCTGGGCTGCTAGTTGTCTCAAGTCAGATGGTACCGCGCTGAATGGCTGTGCAGAGCAGGTGTGGTAGTCTCCCATCACTGTTCTCTGTAAGAAGTGACTTAACCTGGTCTTGATTTAATTTCGGTATATGGTATTTATCTAAAAAACTGTCCATTTCTTTTACATTTTCCAATTTTGTGGCATACAGGCTTTTGTAGTAAGACCTAATGATTCTCTGAATTTCCTCAGTGTCTGTTGTTATGTCCCCCTTTTCATTCCTGATCTTGTTAATATGAGTATTCTCTCTCCGCCTTTTGATTAGTTTGGA
>PVIU01025153.1:0-24184 GCA_004026605.1 Ondatra zibethicus
GAGTTCTACTTGGGCTTACATTGGTGTTCCATATCCATTGATAGGAGGCTCCATATCTGTTGTTACTCTACATGAAGCAGATTGCACATTCCCCAGGGTAGACGCCCTTTAGTGAGCCCTGGCATAGATCGTCTACTCTAAAACATCCATGTCCGTTTCAGAATTCCCATTTTTAACGGGAAGGCAGGGATTGCCCATCTTTGAACAGGCCTTGTCCTCACATACACATTTTACCTGAAAATTCCAGTGAGCTGAATCCTGAGACAGAGAGGATCGCTTTCCCGCCCGTCAGTGTGAAGTGCGGAAGGCTCCCCATACTTTGTGCACAGGGGTCCTGTAAGGGGCACGCTTATGTGAAGCTGTTCTGTTCTCGTATAAGTGCACTCGCTGCATGTGCTAGACTGTGTAAATGGTGTTTTCCCGATGCTTATTCCTGATGTGTTCAAAGCGCTGGGATGTACTGAAAATCGGAGTTGGTTTGCTGTTGGACTTATGTTCTTATTATGGTTGTCTGTGTCCATGCTACTCAGCAAAAGCACATTCTAAGTTGCCTCTGTGTGTTCCACTGTTCTGCCAAGAGGGTTAGTTATGAGTGCCTGAAGAAAAAAAAACCCTTCATTTCCTTCAATCATTCTGAAAGATAATGATGTACACTAAAGCCAGCTCATTAATTATTCCAAGTATTTTTGAGATGATGACCTGTCTTTGAAACGAATTCTGAACCTTAGAGAGTAGAACAAAAGAAAACTAGGAAGGAATCAATAACTTCCATCCCAGACGGCACAAGGTAATATATATGCGGTGGTAGACTGGTCTTGGATGTAACGGGTCTGCCTCTATGGAGGAGAAAATTCATGTATCATTTTTATGAAGCCCATTAAATATTTCAGTTCACTAACCTACTTAAGTAGTGCTCTTATATTACAAAAAGTTAGCGTCATAACTCGGAGCCATTTATTTCCTTCTTAACTGATACGGTCCAGCGCATGGTAAAGTGTGAGCTAGGGCCTCTCGAATGCTGCTGTCTCAAGTGGTCCCTTGTATTTGTTTGTAACACTTGCCTATTAATTTGCAGTTACAATTGCAGTTTCTGTTACTTTAAGGCACTCAACCAGAATGCTGAGCTCAGGAGTCGGCTGAACAGAATACACTCAGAGTCTATCATCTGTGATCAGGTTGTTAGTGTAAATATTATCCCTAGCCCTGATGAGGTAAGGCTCATTTAGGAACGGTTATAGAACATCCATTTCATGGCATCTGAATTACTACATATTTTTGCTAATTTTAAGCAGTTGATTTCCATTAATAATATCTTTTCCATAAATACTCATGTTGCAGACAGCTCAGTAGTCTTTGAACTAAAAGATGTGCGTGTACTTGATATCATGATTTCCTGGTGATTGCTGTCTCTTTTCACTTATTTCTATATTCACCTGATGTCACCAAATAGTTAATTTTTTTTATCTAGTCCAGCTTGTTTATTTTCTGCATCTGTGTTTTGTTCCCTTTTTTAAAAAACATGTTCATTAGCACCAAATGTCCAGTGAAATGCTGAAAATAATTTTAGCTGACAAATTGTTAAATAAAAACTGCTTAAAGGTTTCTCTGAAAGAAGTTATCTAGGGAGAGAAGCTCCCTATTCTCGCTGAAGCAAAGCTAACTGACTGCTAGAGCCCTTCGTGATGGCTCAGGGGATCAAAAGCCAGCAGGGACTGGAAGTGTGGTAGGGTACTCTCCTAGCGCCCAGAGGCCCTAGGTATGGCTAACAGGTGTCAGGTGAGTGCCCGCTGTGTGCTGGGTACTGCCTTAACCAGTTCACATGTCCCTCAGATGTCATTCTCAGCAGCCTCTACAGGACATGCTGTTGTTCTATTTTTTATAATGAAGAAATGACATGAAAATAGAAAAACATTCAGAATGTGGGCTAAAATGTGTCTAAGATTTTGTAAAGTTACTGTTTTATTAATCATGAGAAATTAAAGCTTTGTGTATGGCAATATGTCTAACAAAATGAGAGCTTAAATTAATGCTAAGATCTTATTTGCACCCAAACCATATATTTTACTATAAATTTTACCATAAATCAGACTCAGGCATTCTGCTTGAACTATCCCAAGGCATCCTACCATTGGCTTAGGTTGTTCACTCTCTCCATTCATCCTTAGGGTCCCATTGGACTCCAATCACATTTATATCCAGTCGGTTGCTCAGAATCTAGTCATAGTTCTAACTCTTGTCATTGAAAAAAATATTTATATCTAGCGAGTTGACTCAGCGAGTCAAGCCACTTGCCACCAAGTCTGATGACCCGAGTGCAGTCCCCAGGGAACCACAGAGTGGTAGAGAGAACAAACTTCTGCAAGTTGACCTCTGAACCAGCCCCCTACACCCGTGTGTGTGTGCCCCCACACGTACACCCAATGAATAAATGTGATTTTGAAATTATTTAATAATCTTTAATTGGAGTCTTCACCCTGAAAAGTGAATTAGAATATATATAATATTCTTAAAATTATTTCTAATTCAATTTATCTTCCTTGAAAGCAGTCATTTGTGCCTCAGCACACATAAACAGTATTTTACTTGAAATTACATTCAGTAGTCTAGACATGTTTAATTAGTTTAAAATCTGTGGCTTGATTGGAAATCAAATTATATATATCCTATTTCAGAAATTAGTCTTATACATCACCGTGATCTTACTTGTCTCAAGAAGCTTCTGTGACTACTTCTTGAGGTTTAATGTACTACTTAAACCAACAGTTCAGGTTGCGAGCCATTTGGGGGTTGCGCATCAGATATCCTGCACCTCACATCAGGTATCTACGTTACAATTCCTAACAGTAGCAAAATTATAGTTATGCAGTAGTAATGAAAATGTTATGGTAGGGGTCACCACAACGTGAGGAGCTGGATTAAAGCATTAGGAACGCTGGCTTTGACTATGACTAGTAATGACAGGCCTAAGACCACAGTCAACTCACATTTTTAATAGAGGTTTCACCTGTTAAATTCCGTTTGCTACCAATAGAGCATAGGCGTCTCTAGACACAGTAGATGGTATCATATATGGTGGCAACTGGAACTTGGCTACTAGTGTTAATGGACAGTTTAGGATTTTCTGGAAATTAATTAACTTGGAGGACTAGCCGTGCTAATAGGAGGGAAAACCGGATTCTGTCATATGCTCTCTCTCCTATAGGCTGGTGAGCAAATCCATGTCAACCTCCCTCTGTCACAGCAGGTGGCCAATGAGAGCCGCCTCTCCATGTCAGAATCTGTGTCCGAGTTCTTCGATGCCCAAGAGGTGCTTCTGTCTGCAAGTTCATCAGAGAATGAGGTAAGGGTCCTGGGTGCGTCCATCTCGTTTGCCTGCAACTGTGACTCTGGGCAAAGACTGCCAGACTCTGGGACTTTGGGCTGTTACAGGTGTTTGTTTATGTCACAGGACGAGGCTCACATTATAGCAGGGCGGAAGCGTGTAAGCTACCATGTGCTGTCCATTTCACTTCACGGTGCTTCAGGGCTGCAGCTCCAGGCTCTTAACTTGGATGAATAAAGGGAAATAATCGAAAATTCATATATGTGGCAAAGTAACCCAGCCATTGTTAGCAGAGTTCATTGCAGGGACCATTCGGTCATACAGAAAGGATGAGAGAATTAGAAACCTTTTCAATTGGTTAACTTAATATTTCTACAAAGCAAATCTAATCATGTCCCAATCCCCAGTACTCTTAGGACAACAATTTAGCTGCCACACAAAACTGTTAATAATCTGATCTGCACTCAGGTGCAGCATCTTGTCTCTTTTTGTTATAGATCCTTCCAACAGCCAAAGGAGTGATTCCTAGAGCTATCAGTTTGCTAAAGAAACCATATTGTCCCTTGTAGCAAAGAGAAGTAGTCTTTAGTGTGACCCACACTGGAAAGAACTGGACTGCGTACCTATCCTTGTGCCCTGTGTTCTAGAGGTTTTCGCAATGAGTGGCTTTTATTCCTGTCTTCTTCCTGTGCCAGAAGTTAGCCAGGAAATAAACTCAAATGATAGTCACTGTGATTTTCTCAGGGCTGTCTGTCCCTCCTCTTTAGTTAAGGTATGGCTCCTAGGTCCACCTAATCTGCTCCAGTCTGAAGAACCCTGTCAAAGACTCCCCAAGCTTTTACACTGACACACTTGGCAAGCCCGCCTAGTAAGGCAAGGATTGGCGTATGAATTCCTGTCACAGCTGCAGGATCCGTGCAAGTTGTGTGTCGGGTACTGCAGCTGCCAGTGGAGACGGGTCCTTTGCCCGCGCCGTCGATGCTGGCAGGAGCATTTCTCCCAGAGATATGTCTGTTATCTTCTCCTGCATTCAGTCTAGTTCCTTCCTCAGTAGACACCGTCAGGGAAGCCCGTGAGGTGAGGGCTGACCCACCTCAGTGTGTTTCCCTCTCCCCACCCCCAGCCTTCGGTAGGCTTTGTGTGGGTTTCCCTCCCAGTTACCACTCCCCAACACAGTGTGTTTCATCGGTGCCATTTGGTTTTTGTGTGTTTCCCCCTTTAGAATGCCGGTTCCACAAAGGTGGAGACTTTACCACTTGGTCTCTGGAACAGTCTAGTGATTTCAGAACCGGCACTCAATAAGTATTTACTAATGCCGTGAAGGAAAGAGTTTTTTTCAGGCCATTCACCCACTTCTGGGAAGTGCCCATATCCAAATTTCCCTGACTAGGGATGTGGTCTTTACCAGTGCATTTACTTAATGAGTCCTCGGCTCCTTTTAAGAAAACTGTCTACTAAAAGCTACATCATTGGTTTTTGAAGATGACCTGCTTCTTTCTAGAATAATCGACCAGCCTAGTGTCTGCTTTAGAATTTGTATCTGCAGGGACATGCCGAGTCACATTTAGAAAATAATTCATGAACTATTTTTGAACCCTGAAGTTCAAAACAAAAATATTCGACTCCAGCACTTTTAGCTCACGGGGAAGAAGACTGACCTTGATAACACCACAGGGTCTTGGCCCATGCACAGGACCATGTGAGAGGCCCACAGCAAATAGCCCAGCCCCAGTTACTGCACCACACACTTAGGACTCGCACACCTCTTACCCATGCCCACTGTCCCCTCAGAATTCTGCACCAGCGATAATTGTACCATTTATGGCCCAGTATGGGAGAGATCAGACGCCAAAGAGGAAGAGCATGCTTCAGCATGGCTGTTTCTTTAACAAATGCTAACAGTAAGCATGCTTGTGATAGACATTCAGTTCCAGTAGGCACTGGTCTCCTCGTCTATAATCATTGAGATCGGCTTCGTCTAGAGACATTGGGTGGAAGAGATTGACTTACTCTTTTCCCTTTCAAGCTAAAGAGAGCTCAGCTTTACTGAGCCTGGCGGTGTTCCCGCTAGCTCTCTTCACGGTGAGAACCGTGGAGACCAAACACAGAGGGAGATTATGAATCAGAAAAAAAATATTCTTAAATTGCCATGTTTTTAGACTTCACCTGCAAAAGCAAAACCTCCTATTATTCTGACCCATGTGTGCAGTCCTTCGGTCGGGGTTTACCACGGGAAATGGACGAACTCTGGAAACAGAACTATGTGAACTCTTTTCAACCCTGACTTGTGTTTACTTAAGAGAGAGAGAGAGAGAGAGAGTGTGTGTGTGTATGTGTGTGTGTGTGTTCGTTCTTGTATGCATATGCCTCTGGGTGTGTGTTTGTGTCCATGCACATGCATGGGTAGAAGTCAGAGGTCAGCTTCCAGTATCTTTTTTAGTTTCTCTCCATCTCATTTTTTGAGACACATTCTCTCCCTGAGCCCTAGTGTTCGTTGGCTCGGCTAGGCTGGCTGGCCAGCTCCGGGACTCTGTCTCCGCCCCTCCACTGCTGTGACTTCAGGCACATTCACCACACCCAGTTGTTCCATGGGTCCTGGGAATCCGATCTCAGGTCTTTATGTTTGTACAGCAGGCGCTCTACTGACAGCTCAGCCCCTCAACCCTAATTTAAAAATCATCGATAAATCTAGAAATATTAGAAATTAAAAATAGTTTAAATCATTTTTCATGGTGCAGGAGATCAAGCCCGGGGCCTGCCTTAGTCCTAATAGTTTTTACTATATTCAAATTTAAAACTTTCAGTAGGAAAATGCTGACATAAAGCTAAAAAAAAAAAAAAAAAGGTTAGGAGAATCAAGATGGCACTCCCTGGTAACCAGTACATCCTGAATGTCATGCTCAGCATGTTCTCCACAGCAGCAGCTGTAGCCTGGGCCCAAGCCCTGATCTCTCCCAGGAATGAGCATCTCTCCTCTGGTCTGGTGAGGTGGAACCCAGGGAGGACCACTGTGATGAGAGGAGGCTGTGAGGAACAGCTCTCACACCCAGCAAGCACCATGACTGGGATCATCAAGAAACAGATGCTGGAACCTGGGTAGCACCTAGGCAGCGGTACATAAAGGGCCGGGACTACAGCTCAGGCGCTCCCAGCTGGGTGCCACAGGAAGTGAGAAAGTAGCTGGCGGAGCCATGGGAGAGAAAGAAGAGAGCGAATAGATGGTGAAGAAATGGAAGACAGCAGTTTGTGGGCTGGGAAGTGAGGTGGAGCAGGAGATGCAGAGGCAGTTGCTGTCCTTGCTCCTTGGGAAAAGGTGACTTACACTGCCTGTCAAGCGTCAGTAACAAACGCAAGTGTTAGTGGGCCCATGCCTTCTCCCTTTGAGAAAACCGACCGCTGTATGAGTCACTGTGACTCCCAGAGCTGCGTCCTAGCCCAGGAGGAAGAGCAGTGGCTGCAGAGTGGGCAGCTGACTGGACGTGTCCTGCTGTGTTTACTTCTCATCAGTGGCCTAACTGCTAATCTCTCTGGTTGTGGTGGCGGAGACCTGATGGCTCTATGTTGAACTTCAGTTTTACTGTGCTGCACCTAACTTTGGGCGGAGATTTATTTCCTTTGGAAGATTTGGGTGGAACCAAAAGTTGAAGACACACAGAGACTCTGCCCAAGGTGTGGCCCAGCCGCTGCAAGAGCCACTACGATGTGCAAGTATGGGATGCAGAGAGGGGAGAAGAAGAGAAGCGGAACAGCTTGAGCACTATGAGGAGAGGCAGATCTGGAGACTAAAGGGTGGAGAGGAACGGTCTGTTGTGAGTAGCTTGCAAAGCCACCGGAGCCCATGGTGAAGTCCTGGCCTGTGCTGCCACTGTGGGCCACGTCTTGGTCCGTGACCATGCAGCAGCAAGGGTCTGTGTCGACATCCATGGTCCATGTTACTACTAAAGGCCATGTGGATGCTGCTGGTTTGGACTGCTGCCTGGGACCATGTTGATATTCATGTTGATATGAGTTGACCCCTCCCCTTGCTGCCTGCAGCATTAGGTGAGCTAGCCAGGGCAGTGCTGGAGAGCTCGCCCTAGTGGTAAGGATGTAGGAGAGCTGGCAGGCTGACTAACTCAACCTGGTCCAGATATGGGGCCCACCCCAACATCAACCCCATCTGTGAACTGCTAGAGCACATGAAGGGGCCAGCCCTGCAGATCCAAAGCTGCAGGATCTCCATGACACAGGACAACAACAGAATATTCAAGAGGGGTCCTAGTGAGGACCCAACATCAATGGTGGAGCAGAAGCCAGAGGCCTGGAACCAGACCAGTGACTCTGCAATGAACACTTGCAAATAAAGATGTATGGACTAAAGGGCTTACTGGGCGACTCACTGTGTCACATTACAGCTTCCACGATCTGATTATTTCTTTCATTTTATTTTATTTTGTGGGGGAGGTTGCAAGGGCAGAGGGCAGGTATAAAGAGATGGGGAGATGAGGGGAATTGGGGTGCAGGATGTGAAATCCACAAAGAATCAATAAAAAATTGGAAGACTCATTCATTACGGGTAGGCTCTACTCCCTGGGTTTGGGTCTTATACTGCTTAAGTGTCTGGATGGGATGGAACACAAGCGTGCGTGCGTGCTTTGCATTTCTTCTCTCTGCTCTTGACTGGGAAAGCGACCAGCAGCTTCAAGCTTCTACCGTGACTGTGTTGCAATGATAGACTGTAACCTGGAATGGTATGCCAAATAAGCCCTTTCTTAAATTAAAAAAAAAATAAAGGTTGCAAACTAGGAAAACTGCAAAGTAACTAATGACAGAAAACTGTTGAAGGAAAAACAGGTTTGCAGAGAGCACACCCAACCATTGCCTATAATGGAAGCCCTTGCTCGCTGGCCCATCTCCATATGCCATCCGCTCACAGTGAAATGTGCTGCCTTTGTCTCCTGTAAGGGAAATGTGCTCAGCACACCCCAAAACTAGGGATCCAGACAAGGTGAGCATAATTATTATCCCAGCACTTGGGAAGCACTGGGAGGAGGCTGGCTCGTGGTGAGTGTTCCAGCTTATTCTGACTAGCCAGAGCTATGTAGCAAGACCCTGGCTGGAAGCACCAAGCCAAAACAAATGGCCAGACAAACAAAAAGTGTTCTTTGTTAGTAGTAGAGACACATACAGTGTGTGTTTATGCTGACATTTTAAGATTTGGGGCATGAAGCCTGTCTGGATGGGCCTCTAGGTGGTGGCTGCAGGAGACCCAGAGAAGACGCTGCTGTTTATGCCTTGAAGACAGTGAAGAGTATCATTTCCCTGTTTATGCATTGAAGACAGTGAAGAGTATCGTTTCCCTGTTTATGCCTTGAAGACAGTGAAGAGTATCATCGTTTCCCTCTTGGAGTGGAGGCTTGGTTTCCAGTTCTGCTTATAGCTTAGTACCTTTTCTTAATGGTTCCAGCTCTCTATACACATTGCTCCTTAATTTTATTTTACTCTCAGTTTGGGTTTCTTTTTAGTTTTGTTTGTTCATTTGTTTTTGCAGTATTTGGGATTGAACCTAGAACTTATGCATGCTAGGCAGGCAGTCTACCGCTGAGCCGTATCCACACCTCTGCTGGTTTCATTGTTGCTCCATCCATGAAGAGAATGACTTCAGGTTTGCTATCTCCCCAGCCTCCCATTAGTTGTCAGATTCTAGGTTTCTAGGGTTTCTTCTCTGTTGACAGAAGTTTTGGTCCCACAGCCTTTCAGTCCCAAAAGAACCACATGGAGGTCTACATTAATTATAAACTAGTTGGCCTATTAGCTCATATTTCTTATTAACTCTTATAACTTATATTAACTCATAATTCTTATCTGTGTTAGACATGTGGCTTAGTACCTTTTATCAGTAAGGCATCCTCATCTTGCTTCCTCTGCGTCTGGGTTACGACTGCAAACTGAGCCTTTTCCCAGAATTCTCCTGTTCTAGTACTTTCCAGGCTACTGCCTATACTTACTGCCTGGCTGCTGGCCAATCAGCATTTTATTAAACCAATACAAGTGAAAAGTCTTTACAGGATACAAAACCATTGTCCCACAGCACTCCCCCCTTTTGTTTTTCAAAACAAAATCTCTGAATCTAATCTTCTTTGTTTAGCTTTCTTCCTGACCATTATCCATAACAACTTGTAACCAGTACTCTAAAAAAAGAAAAACATCCATAATCCATTTTTTGGGAATGTGGATGTAGTTTTCCAGGCTACTTCCTGATGATTGGGGCTACTGGTAATCTTATGGGGACCTAAAGAAAATTTAGGATTATGGTCAAGTTCTGATTGAAATATTCTGTGAGACTTGATCATCTCAGCCAGCAGTCTTGAAGCTGTTCTGTATATAGAACTCAGAGGAAACTCCAACAGAGGTCCTCTAAAATGTTGGATCATCTTGGCCTTCTGCTCCTATTGGAGATTTCTCAGGGGGTCTTCCTTGATCAAACCTGACTTTTCTTAACCCAGAATGAATCCACAGCTTCTCATTTCCTGTAGAAACAAAAGCAAAACCTCTTCTCCAAAGTAACATATATTTTGACTTAAATTTTGAAGTCAAGGCATTTTCAGAATATATAGGCTATATTAATCCAGCAGCATTTGTAATCAAATGACCCTTATCAACTTTTTCTCCTTCCTCAGCCATCAAACAATTCAAAGATAACATGGTAACATACAATATCCAGATTCTCTGTGTATTTTCCATCTTTACGTGGCTTTATTTTAAACTCTATTTCTTTTACTTTTATTTTTAATTTTTGGTTTTTTGAGACAGGGGTTACTCTGTGTATCTTTGACTATCCTGGAACTCACTCTGTAAGACCAGGCTGTCCTTGAACTCACAGAGATCTGCCTGCCTCTGTCTCCAAAGTGCTGGGATTAAAGGTGTGTGCTACCACACCCAACTACTCTCTTTCTTTCTTTCTTTCTTTCTTTCTTCCTTTCTTTCTTTCTGGACTTTATCCATTTTCTTTTCTCTAACAAGCCTACATATATTTTAAACACACTATAAACTGTTTAGAGGGTTTCATCTGAATCTATCTTTACTGTATATCTCTCTTTTTCTGACTACATGAGTCTTTAATTTGCTAAGCAATATAGCTAGGATTAAAGCTGTGGCTTTGATGGCTGGATCCACCCCATTCCTTAGCTTTCTGAGAGTCTAGCTTCATGGTGGAGGTACTGGTGGGAGCCACACCAGTGTGTTTATCGCCACAACTCTATGGAGTTTCAAGGTCCCTGCCACCACCAAGAAGCATGCTGTCAGCTATTCATAAACACCATTTAAGTGTTTGGTGATGGGGGCCTCTTAAAAGAGCTGCAAGGTTTTTGTAGATAAAGCTGAGTCAGGAAGCCTCTCTTAAATGAGACATGCTTGCCTCTAGCAAACAGAGCCCACCCAAGAAAATGCTGCTACCAAGAAGCCATGTTTAACTCTGTTCTTTTGTGTCTAGAATTACTTCCCAAGCTCTCTCAGGTTGTTGACCACATTGGTGCCATTTGTTGACAGAGGTTTCTCTCATTCCTGGTTCCACAGCTATTCAGTCCCAAAGAAACACACAGAGGCTTACATTAATTATAAACTGGTTGGCCTATTAGCTCAGGCTTCTTATTAACTCTTATATCTTACATTAACCCATAATTCTTGTCTGTGTTAGCCACGTTGCTTGGTACCTTTTATCAGTGAGGCATTCTCATCTTGCTTCCTCTGGGTCTGGGTGATGACTGCAGACTGAGCCTTTCCTCTTCCCAAAATTCTCCTGTTCTGGTTGCCCCGCCTATACTTCCTGCCTGGCTCCTAACCAATCAGCATTTTATTAAACCAATACAAGTGAAAAACCTTTACAGGGTACAAGACCATTGCCCTACAGCATTTCCCTAGATCTGTGTAACATCTTCTCATTCACCTCCCTAAAGAGAGCTGTAGGCATCTTCTGGAAAACTGAGTCTTGACTCTATGTACACTCCCTTGCAGTTTGTTGACTTTTAATAACCCTTCAGGTTGGCATGAAAAACCTATCATCTCTGCTGTGCCCTTTCCTGTCTCCCTACACTTAGTAACCGCCACTCTTTACTTCCCAGCAGTCCTTGGGTAAATGTTTCCCTAATGGTTTTTGCTTTTGCCTCTCCCTTCTTCCTATGCCTCTCCCTCTTATAATGACGGGGCAGCTCCTATTCTCTCTCGGACACCTCCACACCTTCCTCTCAATAATCGTGCTCTGGGCAGCCTATCTGGGGTCCTCAGGGTAGAGTCACAGCCCTCCTATTATGTATACGTTTCTGTGTTTTCCTGAATTACGCATTCTAGGCCCCCCTCCCCCCGCTTAGCTGAGGAGAGACTTCAAAACGGGTTCCTCCCTAGCACCCTATAGAAAACACTCAAGTATTCCTTGAGCCTAGTATGTTTTCACGGTGACGTCTGCTTCTCATTTGAACAAGACTTTGTTACTTCAACTATTTGATGATCTGAGTTTTCAAGGCAGGAAGCCTGAGGGATGTCCTCATCACCCCTCTGTCCTTCCTTTCTCAGGCCTCTGATGATGAGTCCTACATCAGCGACGTGAGTGACAACATATCCGAAGACAACACCAGTGTCGCCGACAATATTTCTCGGCAAAGTATGCATCGTTTGAGAGTCCAGGTTGTTCTCTCTGCATGCCAGATTACAACCCCAGTGAATTACTAGCTAGGCATTCCCTTCTGCTCACCAATTGTCCCCTTTCAGTTAGTTATTGATAGCTTTTCTGTTACATAATCTGTCAGGGTGTGCGACTGTAGAATCTGTTAGGTATGTGGTTAAGTAGAGAAGACGTACATCTTGTTCAGACCCAAATGTCAAGTCCCTCACATTAAAATGTGCAGAGAGAGAGAGAGAAAGAGAAAGCTTTTTAAATATCTGAGTATATTTAAAACTTTGTTTAGAAACCTACTCTGATATTTTGCGTGTTGTTCTCAACTTCATATAGAAATGTTGCTATGTTTAGAAATTAAGAAGGCTGTGATTAGATGTATTACAGTCAGAATTCTATGAAGGGGCTCTCCTTTCCACTCGGATCCTATGAACCAGAGAGGGGAATGCATCACTCACTGTCCTTCTTCCTCTCCCAGTCCTGAATGGGGAGCTCACAGGAGGTGCCTTCAGGAACGGCCGCCGCACGTGCCTGCCTGCTCCTTGCCCTGACACCAGTAACATTAACCTGTGGAATATCTTGAGAAACAACATTGGCAAAGACCTGTCGAAGGTCTCCATGCCTGTGGAGCTCAACGAGCCACTCAACACTCTGCAGCACCTCTGTGAAGAAATGGAGTACAGTGAGCTCCTGGACAAGGCCTCGGAGACCGACGACCCCTATGAGAGGATGGTAATGAAGGGCAGGGCAGCACCCTTTGAGGACCTGAGCTAGGCTACAGCCATCGTGTAGACGTTTCTGTTTGTATAACGTTCTCACGGCATAGGTATTAGAGAAGGTTTGGTCTGTGTGCATAACCAAGCATGGCCAGAAAACTCTAGATACTCTTATTGGAAGCTACCCATGTGAGTTTTCCATGACCTAGACTCCCACACTGGTCTCAGCCCTTGGCATTGCCATATGGAGTCATTTATAGCTTCCTGGGATAGATGCATGTTGATCTTGAGTTGCAGGTCGGGGACACCTGCTGGCCTAGAGTGCTCCCTAAATGTTAGCAAAGAGATTAAAACCTCCTTTGAGGGTAAAAGCGTGCAGAGCCTTGATCTGTCAGCTAGTCCTGTGGGCCAGGGGAACCCATCTGTTCAGGAACGTAGTTCTAAGAAAGCAACTTGCTGTTGGGACTTTGCCCTCTACTCCATAAGGCTGGAAAACTTGACCTCTGCTCTATCCAGTGCCAACAGCCACACCTTCCTGCCTCTGGGGCTAAGGGTGTGCCCAGGACGTGGCTCACAAACTGGCTTCCAGAACCTTTGACATCAATCTATGATAGTCAGGAAATTGGGTAGACACGTGAGAGAAGAGCACTAGACTCAGATGCTGAACACTTCTCATTGGGGTGGTTTCACTTATCCTTACCTGTGTATCCGTGAAGATTCAAGTAATTGAAAGCACAAGTGGCGTCTATTAGGCCCCCTCAACATGGAGTGTGTACAGTCTGTTGGGGTAGAGACAAACGGACCTGAGTGACTCCTACATTGCACTACTCTCTCGATGTCTTCACAGGTTCTCGTTGCTGCATTTGCTGTCTCAGGGTATTGCTCCACCTACTTCAGAGCAGGAAGCAAACCGTTCAACCCTGTCCTGGGGGAGACTTATGAATGCATAAGAGAAGATAAGGGGTTCCGGTTCTTCTCAGAACAAGTAAGTGAGTGAGGTTGCTGTCCACGTTAAGGGGACAGTTTGGTGAAGAGAAAGACTTTAATAACTGCGTGTTTGGAACAGGCTATCTTACCAGTTAAGAGAAAAATCATGTCATTTAACTGCATCCTCACCCCCACTGTGCGTGTGTGTGTAAGACCTCTGTTTTTACCTAGGATTTGAGATGAATTTATTATTAGAACTGGATATTCGAGTTTTCACTGTGGGGAGGAGTGATTTTATTTTTTTAAAAACAGTGTTGTTGATGATCTAGGTGTGGTGGTGCATGCTTGTAGCCACAGCACTGGGTGGAGGCAGCAGGATCAGGAGTTCAAGGCCAGTCTTAGCAATGCTGTAAGTTTGAAGCCAGCCTGAGCTACGTGAGACCCTGTCTCAAAAAACAAAAAATACCATTTGAAGAAGTTGGAATACTAGCATCTCTCTCTCTCTCTCTCTCTCTCTCTCTCTCTCTCTCCCCCCCCCCCCCACTTACCAGGTTAGCCATCATCCACCCATTTCTGCCTGTCACTGTGAATCGAAGAATTTTGTGTTCTGGCAAGGTTTGTATTTCAATTACAATTGAAAGTCAAATGTATAAGACTTGTGAACAGTTTCTAGCTACAGAAAGCACACTCTGCTCAGTTTGATTTCTGTCTTGAGAACTCAGAAACTATTACTCAATGTTGGCAGGGATTGTCTTGAGAAATTAAATTTTCCAGTGTAATGTGAAGCCATGTTGTCTTGGAAGTGAGATGCTGGGCCTGTGGAATATCAACCCCATGCTCCCAGTCCCGCCTGGTTCGTCTTATCTCACTGTACCTTGTGGGCCTCTATACTGTGGTGCTGATGCCTGCTGCCCTCTTACTCTTGGAGTATGTGCAGAGATTTTAATCCCAAAGGAATGCCCACTGGAACATCTATCTAGACATCTAGTCAACCCAACACGTCCAGGAGCATGTGTAGAGTCAGCTGGCCGAGATGAGCAACACTCAGAAAACTATCTATACGGAACGGATACAGACTAGTTTTCTGTTTCCCAAGAATAACAATAGACAACCATTCCCTTAGGATCGTCACTGTGTTAGTTCTTACAGGTAATCCAGAGATAATTTCAAGTGTATGAAAGCAGTGAGTCTTTTATATGCACTGTTTATATCAAGGGCAGGAGCTTCTGCAAACTGTGGTGTGACAGGTAGATGATCTGGAACAGCCCCTCCCCCAAGTGACCACAGTTTAAACACTAAAGTGATTCACGGTCTTTTGACTCTTCGGAGTTCAGGCTTTGCAGTGAAGCCTCTCCTAATTAAGGCCCATTGCTGAGGTGCAATTTTGCAGTCTTACCTAAAATAAAGCTTCAACAGCCCTCCCCCACCCAGGAAAAAAAGAATGCATTTGCTGGCTTGGCTATTAAGTATAAAATAGTTTTTTTGCATGTGGAAGGTGCTTCGTTGCTCACGGGAAGCATTACCTGAACTTGAGAGCACACAGTGACAGATATTGTAAGTGAACTTTATGGCAAAATAAGAAAATAAATTAATTCTTGGTTATACCCAAGAGTCAGAAGTTGTATGAAAATAACCCTAAGCTCCCTTAGTTTATCTAAATGGGACCAGATGCTTATTAGAGATTTGCAGGTAAATCTTAGTCTCCAAGTGGAATACATAAAGCCACTGAATAAGAGGAAGTGCTGGGCCTTGGGCTGTGTCTTAGCCAGTGTTGGGATGTGTTAGAAAGTGCTGGACCTCGGGCTATATCGTAGCCAGTATAGAGATGTGTTCATTAAATTCATCCTACATGCTCGTAAATCTTCGCTATCTCTATATAAAGATTTTAGCTTACTTTTTTATCCTTTGCTGTTCTCCTGGGACATGTAATTCCTTCCCACAGGGGAGATGTGTTGTAAGTCAGTAGTATTTACCATACCTCAGTTACTTTTTACATATACTTCGGGCTTGATATATATGGTGACTATTTTTATCATTTAGTTGAAACTTAGTATTTATTATTGTCTGGGGGTTAAAGCACCATAGGGTCTGTGTTCACAGGCATAGATGAGTGCCTCCCACATGTACATATTTTATTCTGGCTTCTGGAATTTGTTCCATTAAATGGAAGCAAACAGGGAACATGATTGTGGAGGAATGAACAATGAGTCTGGGAAGAATCACAGTCTTTTCACCTTGGCTGTCCTCAGGTCCTTGTGATATTAGATAGCAGTGCAGTATCTGTTAGAACTGCAAAAAATGCTTTGTAAAATGCAATACCACTACTAATTTTTACAGAACTGATCAGATGTGGAGCATTGTATTTTTGTTCTCTTGCATTTAGATATCAGATGGAAAAATAAGTTCTGGGGGAAGTCGATGGAGATCCTGCCGGTTGGAACCCTGAATGTTACGCTTCCAAAGTAGGTTGCCCTCCTCTCCTCTCAGGCTTCTGCTCTTGCAGACCAAGTGGGTGTGCAGAAAGGTTCAAAGGGCCCATTTCCCTGTATGCCAAAGGTCTCTGTTACCTTCAGCACGATTTTTTTCAGTATGGACTCCTACAAGAACTAATAACCTTAGCCTGTGTGCAGCAGCTTCCTGCTTCTGTTCTGGCCTCCTTCTTCTGATCAGCCCAAAGCTGCCATGTTATTGCCAATATGTTAATCTACGTTTTTGTTAGCAAGCTCTCCCTTCATCCGTTTCTTTTCTATCCTGTTTATAATTTCACCTGTATATCTATCTTGCTTAGATAAAAGATCTATTTTAAGTTTCTAAGTTATTTAGAAAAAATAATGATGGAATCCTTTTATACCATAGTCTATATAAAAAGATTTAGAAGAGATAGACTATAAATATTTTTAAATTGCTTGGTTAGTATTGAGGACAAAGATAGGATTTTGTTGGGTTTTGCTTGTCTGTTGATTTGGGTTTCATCTGTTTGGATGGGGGATATGCTGGGGTGGGGAGCTTAAGAGATGGCTTGGTATATAAAAGCTTCAGCACAAATGGGAGGACCTGAGTTCGAATCCCCAGAAGCCATATACATAGCATGAGTGTCAGTAGTCCAGTGCTGCCGAGGGAAAATAGGGGGTGGAGACAGGAGAATTCTCAGAAAACACAGGCCCGCCACGCTGCAGTATGCAGCAACGAGACAATAGAGTGAGCCTATCACACACACACACACACATATACACGCATGCGTGCATGCGCGCATGTGCATACACGACCAGCTGATGAACTGGATGGATATGGGGAGAGGCAAGATGACAGAGATAAACATTCAATAAGTGAAAAGTCATGAGGAATCGTCTTCCCTGGTGTCTCTAATACCCATATCATACCAGCTGGGCCTGAGAAGTACTTTATTTCATTATGAAATATAATTGTACTTGAATATATACATAATGCATACACTTCCATCTGATTTGTGCGCCTGCCATCTCCATGCTTGGCAGAAATCCTGTACATCGTTCCCCAGAATATACATTGGATCTGTGCCACGAATATGCTTCTTCGCCTTCTTGTCTTTTTCCTAAAGAATGGCTCCATCTTCCTAACTTTTATTATGACAGTGTCATCTCCTTAGCTTTTATTATGACAGCGTCATCGTCTTAGCTTTTAGTATGACAGTGTACCATGAGAGCATTCTGAGGGTAGTCATTCTCAAATGTGTATCTGATTAAGCTTCTTTCCTCCAGTCCATCCACAAATGCTCTCATTACCTGCCAGTAAATGTAGACTCTTTGGAAGGTCACTAAGTGCCTTCCCTGACCTCCTCATGATCTGGAGCACACCATTGGCGGGACCCCAGGTACCAGGTTCTCTTAGCCCTTGTGTCTTACAGATACATCCCCCCATACACGGTGCCCACCTACACACTACAAACCACAAGCCTCATCTGGTGTCTCTCACGTGATAATCACTCCATGTTCCTGCAAAGCTAAGGATGACTCCCCCTTCTGTTCTCGTGATGCTTTGCTCATTTGTAACCTTCGTGATACTTAGACTTTTTTGAGTATTTCCTTACATGTCACTATGCCCCTAGCATATTCTTAGCCCCAGAGGGGCACGAAAAAGGCATTGTTGAACTTAGGGCTTTAGGTCCATAGAGAACACATCATTATTCCTTAAGTAAAGGGATCATGTCATGCATCTTTATGACTGCACAGTAGTTTTTAAGAAATGAGGAGAAGTGAGGGAAAGGAAGTTTTACCCAAAGACTGTTCTCACTTGTAGAAACAGTAATATATCTGTGTCTGCTGCTTTTGATCAGTGCTATGTCCTCCGTAGGTATGGAGATTACTATGTGTGGAACAAAGTCACCACGTGTATACACAACATCCTCAGTGGGAGAAGATGGATCGAGCATTATGGCGAAGTGACCATTAGAAATACCAAAAGCAGTGTTTGCCTCTGCAAGCTCACGTTTGTCAAGGTAAGAAGCTCCATAGAACAGAAGAAGGACCGTACGGAATACTTCCCAAGGAAGAAATCAAAGGAGGTCTGCCCCGTGTCATGTCTTAGGGCATTTTAGACAAGAAAGCACAATTGCTCGAGGAATCTAAACTTCTGGATTTGTGGACGTCAGAAATACCATGGCAGGAAAAATAAGTTTATTTTTAAGGAATCTAGTTTTTACATAGCCAACAAGGACACTAAGTAAAATTCTAGAACACATTTCATTCCTATACTGAGTTCTCTAGTTTCTATTAATGCCTGATCACAATGTAAATACATTTATGTAATCGTATGTAGGGTTCTGATTCTAATACAGTTGTCAGTTTTTGAAAACATTGAGCAGAGCCGTGGAGATGGTAGCCACAGTCACCCCAAACTCATCTAGCCCTTCTCTGTAGCAATCCAGATTGGGCCAGGAGAAAGCATCGCTTTTGTTTACTAGAGAAAAGGTTATGAAAAGAAATGCCCTTGGGGCACCATTTCCCTGAGTACCGCGGGTCTTGAAGGAGAAATACAACACACACACCGTGTTTGTTTAAGTACCTTACAGCGTTTGCCAATTCTTTTGATATCATGTCCAGTTGAAGTTCATTAAGATCCATGAGCCAAGGGAGAGTATCTGAAGACAAAAATCACTAGCCTGAGAGTTAATATTGGGTTCTTCAGCTACCAACTGGCCTGGAGCTAGAGATTGACGTGCTATCATGCTGTGGCATGGAGCAGAAGTGAGTGTGTGTGTGTGTGTGTGTGTGTGTGTGTGTGTGTGTGTGTGTGTTGGCATTCCAGGGTCTTGCCCAGGGTAAGCCAGTGCTCAGACTACCCACTGCTTAGAAATTAACCTAACCAGTTACTGTGGCACTCCACTAATTCCAGCATGTGTGACTTGGAGGTGGAAGGATTGTGAGTTTTGTGCCAACCTGGGCTACACGGGAAGTTCCAGGCCAACTTAAACTTACATTAGTGAGACGCTATTGGGATCAAAAGCAAGAAAAGCCACCTTCAAGAGCGTGGGACCCGCTGAGCTGCTTTCCCAGGGAAAGAATGTTTTGCATATGGAAAGGACAGGTTGTTGTTACTAAAGCGCTGGGGGCTGCTTGTTTCCCAGGTGAATTATTGGAACTCCAACGTGAATGAAGTCCAGGGCGTGGTGATAGATCAGGAAGGGAAAGTGGCACACCGGCTCTTTGGGAAGTGGCATGAAGGACTTTACTGCGGGGTGGCCCCCTCAGCGAAGTGCGTCTGGAGACCAGGTGAGGCAGCCTGAGCTTCTGGGGGGGGGGGGACAGAGAGGGGCGGGCCCTGCATTCGCCTTGCATTTCCTTTTCATAGTGAAATCTACAATGTGAATGCTCAAGGCACTCGCAGTTATATTTACACCCAGCCAATAAGGGTACATGTGAAACCCACTATTGGATACTTGGTAATTAAAAAGTGGACCAAATCATTGCCGTGCAGCAAACTGACCTGTTCATATCTGCCATGGGAAATCGATTTAAACATAATGCATACATGCAAATGCTAGGTGTTCTAAACAAAGAGTTTAAATAATTGAAACACATAAGCGAGGCCTCGTTCATCTTGTTTACTTTTTAAATAAAACAAAGGAAATGTAATGTCTGTAACCCAGAATTCAGTAACTTGCCACAGTAAGTGAGCTTTTTTTGCTTAAGCAGCAGAACTGCCAGATGCTGGTACTTCACGAAAGACATCAGCACAGCCGGGCGCTACATTAGCATGTAATGGAAAATAAAGTATAAATGGCCCCAAAATTCTCCATGGGACATCTATTTCCATTGGAATTTGTTAGGTACTCTGCAACTTTTAAAAATAGTTGTTGTGCCGGGTGGTGGTGGCACATGCCTTTAATCCCAGCACTCGGGAGGCAGAGGCAGGCAGATCTCTGTGAGTTCAAGGCCAGCCTGGTCTAGTTCCAGGACAGGCTCCAAAGGTACAGAGAAACCTTGTCTCGAAACCTCCCCCGCCAAAAAAAAAAATAGTTGTTGCTTTCCTAAGGACACTGTTTTAAATGTTTATAAATTTCCTGCTGGTGCCAGGTGTGGGGGCACACGCCTTTAATCCCAGCTCTCAAGAGGCAGAGGCAGGTGGATCTCTGTGAGTTCCAGGACAGCCAGGGCTACCAGAGAAACCCTGTCTCAAAAAAAAAAAAAACAAAAACAGAACAAAAGAAAACTCCTGCAGGTAGAGTGGTTAGTTCATCTACTTTTAGTAACTACTTACTGAGTGTTGGCGGTGCACCAGCCTTGTTCTAGAAGGCTGAAATACTTCAGTAAGCAGTGCAAACACAGATTCTACCTTAGAATGCACTGATAAGCACAAATATGAGGCTGGGGTGTAAAGCAGTGGTGGGGCACTTCCTAGCATAAGTGAGGTTCTGGGTACTAAGTCTTACTCAGTGCCTGGGGTGATGGTGCATGTCTGTGGTCCTCGCACTTGGTACCCTGAAATAGGAGGGCTGCTAGAACCCAGGAGTTCAAGACGAGCCTGGACAGCAAGGTGAGCTGTTATGAAAAAGAAGGGTAGAAGGGAAAGTAGGATGGGTAGGTAGATGCTGGAGGGACGGGTTGGTGGGTGGGTGCTGGAGGGATGGATTGGTGGGTGGGCCAGCGTGTAGATGGCTGGATGGATAGATCAATGGATGCTTCAACGGATAGATGGCAAGATGGCAGCAGGTTAAAGGTGCTCGCCCCCAACCCTAACAACCTGAGTTGAGCCCCACAAGTTGTCTTCTGTCCTCTGACCTCTGCACACTTGCTATAGCTCAAAATGTGTGTGTGTGTGTGTGTTTGCACAAATTGTTAAGATGGAATAAAATTAAAGGGCTCTAAAGGTACCTCCTGCCAAGACTGAGTTCAACCCCTGAAATCCACATGGTAGTAAAAGAAATCACTGGGGCTGGAGAGATGGCTCGGCGGTTAAGAGTACTTGCTGCTTCTCCAGAGAACTGGGATCATTCCCAATATCCATGGGGGGTTGCTCACAACTACCTGCACTGTCTGCACCTCCAGCCTCAAGGGTTCCCACATTCTCTTCTGGACTCTGTGGGTACCTGCACACACGCATCATATTTCACCAAGACACACATACATAAATAAAAATAAGGTTTGATAAGAATAGACAAAACTGAGCCAAAGAAAAAAGCCAAGCATAGGTATTTTTCTCCTCTCTCTCTCTCTCTCTCTCTCTCTCTCTCTCTCTCTCTCTCTCTCTTTCTCTCTCTCTCATACACACACACACAAAACAACAAATGTTAAAAATAATTTTTAAATGTTTTAAATGACTATTAATCAAATTTCCATCTGCATCTTTTTAACGAGGAAGTCCATGAGAGGGGCTTCTCATGAAATTTCAATGTTTGTATTAACTAACCTGGTCTTTAGTTACCTAATTGAATATGTGAGAGGAAAATTCTGTGTTCAGTCAACGAAGACTATTAATGTAATGCAAGGTTTTATTTAAAGGCAGGGTTTTATTAAATGTGTTAATCTCTCAATTCTGACCATCAACATGAACTTTCTCATCTAGCAAATTAGCAACAGTTCAATTACTCAGAAGGAAATCATGGCGTGGCATTCGTTAGTACAAGCCTGTTTGGAAGCTGGGCTCGCATTAAGTGCTCTTTCTGTTGAGTGGAGTGGGCTCCTCCCCTTGCTGCCTGCTTCCCACACTCAGAGCTATTCTCTGCCTCTCTCCAGGTTCCCTGCCGACCAACTACGAACTCTACTATGGCTTCACGAGGTTCGCTGTGGAGCTCAACGAGTTGGATCCTGTGCTGAAGGACCTCCTTCCTCCCACGGATGCCCGATTCCGGCCAGATCAAAGGTCAGGGTCGCCGCAGGGTTTCTGCTCCATCCTAGATGACACCGTGGGTGTCAGAGGTCGTTGGGACTCTCTATCGTTTGTTTGCTCCTTCATGCATTCTTTCATCCCCGTATTCGCTCAGAAATGCCTGAGTTTCTTACCCTGGGCAACATGGCGTTTGTAGGGTCATTGTAACAGAAACTTATTCAAAGCTGGCTATGCTGGGCAGTGGCAGGGAGCTTCTGTGCAGTTACCAAATGTCTGGACACGCAGCTGGCCACTAGCGAATCGTGCCTTGCCTTGTGGTTTTGACCTCTTTACACACACTGCCCTGTAACATGGAGTGTCCTTTGACTGGAGGTGACCTGACTGAAAATGGGGCCTTAGTACCGTAACTTCTTAGTCCTAGAGGCTGTGGAATTGTACTCAAACTACCGAACTCATTTTTTGTTCTTTTTATATGATTGTGTTGTCCACTTCTACAGAATTAATTTTCCCTAAATTTCTCTATGTCATCTGCACTCCATCACACATTGGTTCTCCGTTTCCCATGTATGTGTGGAGGTTTTTTTTCCCCTCCTAAAATGTTTCGGTATGACTTTCACTTCATTTTATTCTACATATGATTCAATGTACTCTACTAAAAATTGCAGTTTATGGTACTCCCAGAACGTAGATCTCACTGATTGGCATTTAATTTCATCAATTAACCTTGTGCAACATATGTTGTATATGCCCACTCTCCTTTGCCCTTGTTTTGAAATGTAAAGGGGTGTGTGTGTGTGTGTGTGTCTGTTGGTGGCAATCCAACCGAGGGCCTTGTGTATGTTTAGCAAGCTCCTGTCCACATGCCACATGCCAGCCACACATGTAAACATTCACAGATCATCATTGGGTCCCTGTTCACCTTCTCAGTTCTGTCTCAGGATACCTTTTTCTTCATACCTGATGTTCCCCAGTAAAAGAGGAAAGCTCCTTGCCTCTCAGTCTGTCTCCGAATAGAGAGTAGCCAGCCACCATCCAGCACCCACAGCCTTGAACAAGCACATTTGTCACTAGGACGCACACAGAAGAACCCAGCCTGTGACTTCATGTGCTTCTTACCCTGGACTGTCCTTCTCCAGAAAACAATCTGAAGTTGTAGAACTCCAGACAACACAGAGAAGTGTTCAAGGACAAACCACTCACCTGCCCCCTTATCATACCATTGTGGTCCTGAATGTAGTGATTCAATTTACATGTACAGAAACTGTATTAACTGATAGACAGACTGAGGACATATGGCCTGGGACAGGGCAAAGGGGCATCCGCAATGTCACCACTGTTCAGGATGTCATATTCTCAGCAGGTAATTTTATGCCAGTATTTTTTCTTCTAAAAGATGCTAACATTGGAATATTAACTGTATTCTTCTTAGATTTTTGGAAGAGGGAAACTTAGAAGCCGCAGCCGCAGAGAAACAAAGAGTTGAGGAACTCCAGAGATCTCGAAGACGGTACATGGAGGAAAACAACCTTGAACATATACCAAAATTTTTTAAGTAAGTCAGCCGTTCCCACAGCAAGTTCATGTTTTACTAAAATTTGCCACAGACCATGAGAAAAAGAGGGTTGCAGCACATCCAAGGACTTAAACTGATTTGGGTAACTTTACGCTGGACAGGGAAACGCTGAATCGGATCTTGTGTGTGTAAAAGTTAGTTGCCGTAATGGGCAGTTCTTCTTGGTGGGTCTTTTCTCTATGTGGTCAGTGAGATAGAGAGAAGCTCACCAAAAGACATTGTTCCTTCATCGGGACCCTTTGGAGTAGCAGAACTCTGTTCCCTCTCCTCGGGCAGCAGTGGTTGGGATTCTACCCCAAAGGGCACCGTGACTTCATTAGGATTTAATTTTATTTCTGTCACACAGAGCTTGTTTCTGCTCATATTTAGCCCCACTGTGGCATGATCAAAGAGGATTACTACAGGATTATTTAAAGGATTATATAAGCATCATGGAGATGACTCTGTAGTTTCCAGATCCATCATCTGTCATCCTCCTGAGCATGTGCAGAAAAGATCAGGGCAACACCCTCCCCCTTAGAGCTGTCATCTCATGACCATCTGTGGCGGAAGTGCAGACTTGCCATTCAGAGGTCTGCAGTGTGCCATCCAGAGGTCTGCGGTGTCCCCTTCAGGGCTGCAGTGTGTCCTTCAGGACTGCGGTGTCCCCTTCAGGGCTGCAGTGTGTCCTTCAGGACTGCGGTGTGTCCTTCAGG
>PVIU01025154.1:0-24230 GCA_004026605.1 Ondatra zibethicus
GATCATAATGGATGATTTTTTTAATGTGTTCTTGGATTCGGTTTGCCAGTACTTTATTAAGAATTTTTGCATCAATGTTCATAAGTGAGATTGGTCTAAAATTCTCTTTCTTGGTTGCGTCCCTGTGTGGTTTTGGTATCAGGGTAATTGTAGCTTCATAAAATGAGTTTGGTAATGACCCTTCAGTTTCTATTATGTGTATAAGTGTATATAAGGAGTATAGGTATTAGCTCTTCTTGGAAGTTCTGGTAGAATTCTGCATTAAAACCATCTGGTCCTGGGCTTTTTTTGGTTGGGAGGTTTTTGATGACAGCTAATATTTAATAAGTCACACTCTCCTGCCATATAGAAAACAAATTGTATCACTGGCAACGATATAATTCTTGATGAAAAATAGGCAACTATTAGAATAATAATAAGCAGCTCTCTGCTCCTTCTTGTTCTAGAGACAGCTGCATCTTTTCATGAAGTGCCAGCCTCATTCCTGGGACACCATGAAGGTCAGAGTAACAGATTTGGCCATATCGGTTGTCTGGTTACCAGGGCTTCCTTTAATTCTGGCAGTGGACATTGTTGCCATTAATGACTACTTCATTTGCCTCAACTACATGGTCTACATGTTCCAGTATGACTATACCCATGGCAAGTTCAAAGGCACGGTCAAGGCTGAGGATGGGAAGATTGACATCAACAGGAAGGCCATCACCATGTTCTAGGAGCAAGATTCCACCTAGATTTCTAAAGAAATCTTATGAGTGAGTATATCTGATAATTGTCTTTCTGGGTCTGGGTTACCTCCCTCAATATGATGTTTTCTAGTTCCATCCATTTGCATGCAAATTTCAAGATGTCATTATTTTTCTCTACTGTGTAGTACTCCATTGTGTAAATGTGCCACATTTTCCTTATCCATTCTTCAGTTGAGGGGCATTTAGGTTGTTTCCAGGTTCTGGCTATGACAAACAAAGCTGCTATGAGCATAGTTAAGCACATGTCCTTGTGGCACAATTGAGCATCCTTTGGATATATACCCAAAAGTGCTATTGCTGGGTCTTGAGGAAGGTTATTTCAAAGAAAACTAGCCTACAAATCACAATCCCAGAGAACCAAGACAACAATGAAGACTCTAAGAGAGACTTACATAGATCTAATCTACATGGGAAGTAGTAAAAGACAAGATCTACTGAGTAAACTGTGAGCATGGGGACCATGGGAGAGGGTTGAAGGGGAGGGGAGAGGCAGGGAGGGAGGCAGAGAAAAATGTATAGCCCAATAAAATCAATTAAAAATTTATTTAATTAAAAAATAAAATAATATAATATATAGCATAACAATAGTAGAAATGGCACCTGAACTGGCCTTGCCCTGTAGTTAGATTGATGACTTTCTTAAATAGAACGTTCATGCAGCAACTGATGGAAGCAGATGCAGAGATCCACAGTGAAGCAATGGGCTGAGCTCCCAAAGTTCAGGCGAAGAGAGGGAGGAGTGAGAATATGAGCAAAGAGGTCAAGAACATAATGGGGACACCCACTGAAACAACTTACCTGAGCTAACGGAAGCCTTCCTACTCCAGCCTGACAGCAAGGGAACCAGCATAGGACCAAACTAGGACCTCTGAATGTGGGTGACAGTTGTATGGCTGGGGCAGACTGTGGGGCCACTGGCAGTGAGATGAGGATTTATCCCTACTGCTTGTTCTGGCTTTTTGGAACCCATTCTCTCTGGAGGGATACCTTGCTCATCCTAGTTATAATGGAGAGTGCCTTGGCTTTGCCTCAAAGCAATGTGATAGACTTTGTTGACTCCCCATGGGAAGCCTTATCATCTCGGAGGAGTGGATTGGGGGTGGGATGGGGGTGGGAGAAAAGGTGGAGGGAGCAGGAGGAAGGTGGGGTGTGGGAAATGGATTTGGCATGCAAACAGTTTTTTTTTTTTTTTGGCTTTTTGAGACAGGGTTTCTCCGTAGCTTTGGAGCCTGTCCTGGAACTAGCTCTTGTAGACCAGGCTGGCCTCGAACTCACAAAGATCCGCTTGCCTCTGTCTCCCAAGTGCTGGGATTAAAGGCGTGCATCACCACCACCCGGCCAGAAAAGATAGTTTTTAAAAAATAAATTAAAAGAAAAATATAGATCAAAAGTAAAGGCATGAGGGTTGAAAGTATAGCTCCATGGTAGAGTGCTCACTTATCATGTATGAAACCGTGGGTTCAACCCCTAGCATCATACAAATTAATGTAAAAATTGAAAGAAAGAAGATATACTATGCTAACACTAATCAAAAATTAAATTAACTGAGAGATACATGTTCAGACCCCAAGAATATATTTATATCATCCTCTCTAAGGCTCAAGTCCCAGAAATTAGGGAGAAAGGCTGTGAAATGCTATGTTCTAGGACAGACACAGCCATTGCAATTATGAATTCACAGTGATGTGATTGCATACACTGGGGATGCCCATAAATTGGTGTACCTTCAGTCGGGCATGGATGTTGGAGAGGCTCAAGTGCTCTGACCTCTCACCGATGATCTATTGGCTACTAATAAATTCAGAGAGAGGGGGTCATGTTTTCAGTTGTGGGCTGGTAAGTGCTCGAGGTGCCAGTTGATATTGCCAATCCTATGGTCACAAAGGTGTTGCCTGTTGTTAAAATAAATGAGTCAAAAAACAATGCCCAGTCACAAATCTGGGAAGGGGCTTGGTAGGGAGAAGAAAAGGGTTAGTATCCACTGCAGGGAGATGAGAGAGAATGGTGGGAGAATAGTCAAAATATATAAATTGAATGTATGAAATTGTCAAAGAGCAAAATTAATCAATAAAAAGGAAAACCTGAAACAACAATGACCCACTGTACTAATTTCATATAAATGCAACACCACAGTAAGAGAAAATTTCATTAGCAAAGACTTACTAAGAGGGACAATTTTAGACAGTGAGGGGTAAAAGTCTCTTAACCTCCGCTCAATTTTTAAGAAGATACTAAGAAAAATTAATGAAATCTGGGGTGATGTACGGTTAACTACTTATGCTATACTGATGCTTGAAATAAATGACCTAGAGGCTGATGGCAGTTGATGGAGAGAGAGCAGCAATAGGGAGATGCTGAGGAAGGTCATGGTAAACGGATATGATAAAAAACTATTTTATTCATCTGTGGAATTTTCAAAGAATAAACATAATTAAAACTTAAAAAGAAAATTTACATTTATATTAAACAAAATCATTTTTGAAGATCAGAATACTACATAGGCCTATAAAGCCAATTAAGAATGTTATGGTATAATCTGGGGCTGGTTGTAGAGCTCAGGGGCTAAAAGCAATGACTGCTCTTCCCGAGGACCCGGATTTGATTCAGAGTATTCACATGGTGCTTCACAACTGTCCATTACTCCAGTTCCAGGGGAGCTGACACAGTCTTCTGGCCTCCATGGCCACCAAGCACACGTGTAGTATACAGACATGCGTGCAGGCAACAGTCACACACATAAAGTATTTTTTTTTAAAGAAATACATACTTTTTCTACTAGTGGATTCTTTTCTAAGATCTATGCCCTCACCAGCCTTAGGAAACTGGCTAGGTTTCCAGGCATGGTTTTCATCCTCTTGAGAGGCTCTAAGTTAAATTAGACAGCCATTGGTTACCACCAACATATGAGTAACACTTACTGCACTTTTATAGATCTATTGTCATGCTGGACATTTTTGTGGTTCATATGTGTTGGATCTGGGTAGAACTATTAATTGCTTCCCTCCCTTGGAAGTTGGCATAGTATTTTCTTGTACCACAGAAGCCAGATTACAGGAATGAGGGCTTCTAGTTTCAGTTCTAATAATCCACATCCTGTGTTCTAATTGTGTATTTACCTTCAACCTTTGAGAGGCAACCAAAGGCACATAGTCTGTATCATCTTGGGAGTCACTTGGACTACACGGACATAAATCTTCTTTAGAAGATTTCTTGAAAGAGGGCATGGTGCCCTGCCCTGTTGGAAGTCCAAGGCCCACCCCCATCCCTCCTGGCCTAGGAAGGAGTGCATTCAAAAAGACTCGGTTCTCAAAAAGTTAATACATGCAGAAGAGATAGGTCCTGGTGTCATTGTTTGTGGGTTCTCCATCTGCCAACTTTCGCCGCCCCATTCAGAGAGTCTGGTTGGGGAGGGAGGAGGGGTGAGGGCGTAGTGGGAGGGGACCGGGAGAAGGGGAAGAAAGGAAAAAAAATTTTATTTCTTTAATTATGTTCTTGAATGGAAAAAATAAAACAAAACAATGTATGGAGAAAAAAATAAATAAATAAATAAATTAATTTAAAAAAAAGATTTCACTGGTAGTAGGGTTTTTGTTAATCTATGGTTCTTGTGGGGAGTATATATGCATGTATACACTTATATGTATTGTGTATGCTTTTAGGTAATATAAAGCAGGATTCCTTGAGGCTCTATCATAGAACCTTGAATTTTTCCCACCTAACTACATTCCAAATCTTATCATTTTTTTACCCTTACTAGCTACCACCCCTCATCAAAGAAGTTTATCTTTACAGCAAATGGAGAGCATCACAGAAATCCACAACTGGACACAATGCAAAGACCAACTGATCATGGAGAGCTCAGCCACAATATATACATCTATCTTACAGCTCCTAAATCTATAGCTCAGGAAACATCTTGGAATAAAGATTTGAAAGATTAAGAGCCAGAATACCAGGAATCTGTTGTGAAACAGTCTTTCAAAGAAATGTCTGCCTAAACAAAATGTGAACAAAAGCAGTATCAGTAGACATGATAACACAGAAGGGGTAAAGTATCATGAGGTCACACCACTGGACTAGGGACCTGCTGACTGCTAAGAAAGGAAGATTTAACCTCTCCCAGGGATGAGTTCCCTAATTGGATGTCCACTATAAAGTAGGCAGTCTTGAAACTATATACATGCAAGCAACAACTTAACACACATAACATAGTATGGTATATTTGTGCATATGTGTGTGTATTTGTGTAAAATAATAATTGAATACAAGAAAAAGTTATCAATTTGAGAGTAGAAGAGACATGGAAGGAGTTTGAGGGAAGTGATCTGGGAGGGGCAAAGAAAGGGAAGGAGAAAATGATGCAATTACATTCTAACAAAAAATCTATATAAACAAATAAAAATGTAAAATACAATTTTCAATAAAAATGTATATGTAATAAACCTATATTATAAAATTAAGTTATGAAAATATGTGAACTAGATACCAGCCAAAGTATGAACATTGTTTTCATAACCGTGTTTGTATTGCTTCAATAATTTTTAGCAAACAGTTTTGGCAGTTACAAAAATATATAGTAGACTTTGTAGATTAGTAAATGCAAAAATTTATATCCTGTAGTTCTGGAGAGTGGAAGTATGGTGCTGAGAGATCAGGTTATGAAATGAGGACCTGATCCTCATTTCCAGTTTTTCTGAGTAATTCTCTTCTTTCTTTGCATTAAGGAAAGAATCTGGGAGCCACACTTTATAAAGAACATTAGACATATTCATGAGGAGTCAACCCCATGTCTCAACTACACTGCATAATCCATCCCAACCCCTAACACCACCACACTGAAGATTGGGATTTCAGCATATGGGTTTCAAAAAATGGGAAAAACTCAATGCATAACAATACTCAAATATTAAAATATTATACAAAATGAAAATGCATTATTTGGTGTTAGGCAAAAGAGTTTGATACACTTTTTTTCGGGGGGAGAAACTCTCATTCCACAGTGCCAGATGGCCTGGAACGTTCTACATAGCACAGAGCTGCCCTCAGCTATAGGCATTTCTCTGCTATATCCTCCCAAGCACGCAATCATATCACCCATCTATCAGGCAGACACAATTCACACAATGCAGCTTCTTTATTTAGAACCTCTCTATTCATGGTAAATCCTTATCTATCATAGTTCTTTTTTGTAATTTATTTTCTTTTTGTTCATGTATTTTTAATATAATATCATATAATTAACTATGTAGAAATTCACTTACCTCAAAAAGTCATTACAGGTCATTCTTTTGATGAATATTTTTATCATTTAATTTTAAAAACTTTGTATATGAATTCAATCTGATACCAATTTTGTTACTGTAGTTTTTCTTCATTGTTGATAACCTTTTACTTTGATCTATATGAGTCACTTACTTTTAGACATTTCTGCATTTGAATTTAACATTCACCTCAAACACACCCTCCACATAAAGGTTTCCCTTGAAACAGTTGGCCCATATACCAGCTCTAATTGTATTCATAGCACTTTGCACCATTGGTAATTATATATTGATTTAGTTAATTGTTTTTGTCATCTCTCCCAGTAGAATCTGAGTCCTGTGTAACTAACTGCATTACTTAACATTAAATCACGTTGTCTCAAATACATCTCCTTAGATTTTTAAAAAATGGTTTTACTACATTAGAAACTACATAATACAATACAGCTTTGTTATTTTGTTATTTACCAATTCTAATTTTGATTTTTTTGTTTTGCTATAAAATTTATTGTCAATTGGCTGCAAGTGTACATTTTGTTTTCTTATAAGTTGGGAGATATTTATTTTTCTCTATACTCTCTTCCTACAATTTCTCATCAGGCCCTAGCTTTTAATATCATCCACACATTAATATTACAAATTTATCATAACCATTCCCAAGTTGTCTCCAAAGCTTCTTATCCAACCTATAATTACTTTTCATTTTCTTCCACACCCTTTACTTTGAACCTACTCTTCTGTTCAAAATATAATCTGAATAAAACCACTTCCTGTCACCTCTACCACTATTACTACCCTGGCACAAAAATTACCACCATTGCTGAGTTATGGCCACAACCTTCTATCAGGTTCCCCTGACTCACATTTAATGTTTGCTGTCATTTGAATATGATTTGTACACTGAGTTTACATGTACTAAACATTTGGGCCTAAGTGGGATGATGCTGAAAAATTTTAAGAACTTTAAGAGATATAACCAAGTGCCCTCAAAAGGAAATAATACTGGTCCAAAAACTATGAACAGAGCAAATAATTTTTTTTCTGAGCAAAGTGGTTGGTAATTTGATTAACTAGAAATGCCCATGTTCCCCCAAAAAAGCAGGGCTAAAAATAAATGCCTGCATATCTAAGAGAGTGGCACTTGAATCTAATAAGTATAAGAAAGGAATTCTAAGATACAGAAACATAGAACAGTGGCACTGAAAGTGGAATAATACAGAACTGTCTTGTTCCTCAGCCAGGAGGTCTCTTTATTAGATGGAAAACCGTGAGTGAATGTCAGTGGCATCATCACTGTCGATGTTTCCCACTTTCCTGAGGACATAAATAGTTGTTGCAACAGGGAGGATTCATACTTGTCACAAGCTTAGAACCCAATTAAATAAATAACCTAACTGTGAAGTAGTGGCACATGCCTTTAACCCCAGCACTCAGGAGGCAGAGGCAGGCAGATCCTGAGTTCAATGCCAGTCTTTCCTACAGAGTGAGTTCCAGGACATGTAGGGAGGGTTAAACAGAGAAACCCTGTTTCAAAAACTCCCAAAAAACGAAGGAAGGAAGGAAGGAACGAACAAACAAACGAACGAATGAACGAACAAACGAACCTGAAGGCAGCTCTGTAGCCTAGTTCAGTAAATCAAGGTGCTGGGGAATTGAGTCAGCAGTCAAAAACACTTGACCGCTCTTCCAGAGGACCTAAGTTCAATTCCTAGCACCTGATGGCTGCTTACAACCATTGATTAACTACTGTTCCAGGGCATCTGATTTCCCCTTTCTGCTTCCATGAGTACCAGGTACACTCAAGGTGCACAGACATACATGTAGGCAAAACATATACATAAAATTTTTAAAAACTGAAAAAGAAAGGAAATGACATTTTCATTTTCCTGGCACTCAATATCTGTGGCATGGCATATATATTGGGGGCAAATCTGCATTTCTGTCAGCTGCTGACTGCAACAGATACAGCTGCTGGAAAGTTGCCCAGCAGCTGATGCTGTACTGTAACTGGACATGGGGGTAGAGGATCAACCTGAGCCAACATTGGAATCTGCCCAAGCTACAAATTTGGTGGAGCTTCTGCCCTAATCATGGTAAGCTGCGAAGTTGACCTTTGTTGTCACTGCACCTGAGAATGTGTATTACAGCAGCAGTGTATTTGTGAACTACTGCACTGGCTGATGACCTCTGGTCATGAGAGCAACTATCAGGCACAAGAGTATGTTGCTGCTGAAAAAATATCTACTGTTCAACACAACTACAGTGGCATCATTCCCGTTGTTTTAGAGTGGTCACAAAAGGGACACCACATTTACTATTGTATGTAGCGTATTTGTACAGGCCAATGGATTACGTTCTTATAAATGTAGCCTGGTAAATAAAGTAAATTAGCCCTACTGACAAATGCACCATGACCCACACTGTTGATTACAAGCAGAAATGTAAACAAACTATTATGAATTCACCCCACTGAAACTACAGGGATTGTTGCTTACCAAAGCAATAACTGAAGACACACCTTCAGGAGAAAATTCACTTTGTATAAAGCTACCTCATAAAAATTGTTGCAGATACTGATGCACTTGATACATAGAGTTCACTGGTGAGTGAAAGAAACATTGTAAAACAACAGAACTTAATGAACTAAAAAGACAATAAGTATCAATAGACTTGCAATTTTAAAAAATGCTATTAATGAAAGGCCTGAGAAAGACAAACAAGAGCAAATCGAAGGCAAAAGTAATAAAAAGAAACACATGAAAAAATCAAAGCATAACTTAGTGAATTTGAGAATTAGAAAATATCAATGAAACATATAGCATGTTCTTTCAAACTATAAATGAAATCTAAAAATAATTATCTGGACTAACCAAGAAAAAGATCAAGGTGAGTTAAATAAACTAGAGAGGTAAAAAGATACATTAACCGATGCCACAGAAATGAAAAGAGTTATTGTGGATTTTTGTGAACAAATATGTTAATATATTAGAAAATTTATCAAAATAGATGCATTTAACCTACCACATCTTACCATGAGGACACTTAAATATGGGAGAATAACAAGTAACATGTTTTCATTAATACGCCCTTTAAAAAAGTCCCTGTCTATGGATTGAGGGTACTCTACTTTCTGCTGCTATACAGGAGCTCTTCTCCTCTCTCTCTCTCTCTCTCTCTCTCTCTCTCTCTCTCTCTCTTCTCTTCTCTCTTCTCTCTCTATCCTTCCATCCCTCCCTCTCCCCCTCACTGTTTTGGCCTCTCACTCTCAATCTCATCTATGAATCAACAATAAACGTCTCACTAAAACAAAAACTAAAAACTTTCTCACACAAACAAAAGCCCAGGATCAGATGGCTGCACTGCTGAATTATAACAAACATTTACAGCACAGTAAGTAACAATCCATTTTAAACTATTCCAGTGATTTTGTTTTGTTTTTCTCACTTTATTTTATTTTTTAAAAAAAGAAAGCAAACATATTTTTTTCATTTTACATACTAATCCCAGTTCCCACTCCCTCCCCTCCTCCCATCCCCTCCACCTTCTCCCCTACCCCACCCCATCCACTCCTCAGAGAAGGTAAGGCACATTGCTCTGAGGAAGGACCAAGGCCCTCCCTACTATATCTAGGCTGAGCAAGGTATCCATCCAAAGACGATGGGTTCCAAGAAGCCAGTGCAAGCAGCGGGGACAAATCCTGGTGCCACTGTCAGTGGCCCCACAGTATGCCCCAGTTATACAACTGTCACCCACATTCAGAGGATCTAGTCTGGTCCTGTGCTGCTGGTTCCTTCCATGTCTGGCTGGAGTTAGTGTGCTCCCATTATCTCAGGTAAGCTGCTTCAGTGGGTGTCCCCACCATGGTCTTGATCTCTCTGCTCATATTCTCACTCCTCCCACTCTTCAACTGGTCTTTGGGAGCTGAGCCCAGTGCTCCACTGTGGATCTCTGCCTCTGTCTCCATCAGTTGCTGGATGAAGGCTCTATGGTGACATATAAGATAGTCATCAGTCTGACTACAGGGCAAGGCCAGTTCGGGCACCCACTCCACTACGTGGCAACTTTATTTTTGCAAAATTTCCACTTCCTCCCCTCTTCCCACTTCCCTCGCGCTCCTCCACTCACCCTTCCCCTCCCCCTCAATATGGTATGTACTCACTCATTAGTGGATTCTAGCCATAAACAAAGGACATTGAGCTTATAGTTTGCAATCCTAGAGAAGCTAAGTAATAAGGTGAACCCAAAGAAAAACATATATAGATCCTCCCGGAAAATGGAAGCAGATAAGGTCGCCAGGTAAAAGTTGGGAGCATGGGGGCAGGGGGTGGGGGAAGGGGAGAGGGGGGAGAGAGAAGGGAGAAGGGGAGGGTTGGGGAGAGCTTGGGGGAGTGGGATGGTTGAGATGGAGGAGGAACAGATATGGGAGCAGGGAAGAAGATATCTTAATTAAGGGAGGCATTGTGGGGTTGGCAAGAGGCTTGAATCTAGAGGGGTTCCCAGGTGTCCACGGGGATGTCCCAAGCTAGGACCCTGGGCAGTGGAGGAGAGGGTGCCTGAACTGGCCTTGTCCTGTAGTTAGACTGATGACTATCTTGAATATCACCATAGAACCTTTGTCTGGCAATAGTTGGAGATAGAGACAGAGACCCACATCGGAGCTCTAGACTGAGCTCTCAAGGTCCAGTTGAAGAGCAGAGGGAGGGAGACGATGAGCAAGGAAGTCAGAACCACGAGGGGTTGGTCCACCCACTGAGACAGTGTGCCTGATCTAATGGGAGCTCACCAAAGCCAGCTGGACCAGGACTGAACGAGCATGGGATTAAACTGGACCCTCTGAATGTGGCTAACAATTGGGGCAGACTGAGAATCCAATGATAATGGCACTGGGATTGGTCTCTACTGCATGTACTGGCTTTTTGAGGTCCTATTCTATTTGGATGCAAACCTTCCTAAGTCTGGATGGAGGCAGGAGGGCCTTGGTATTCCAGTGATCTTAACAGGAGAAAATTCTTAAAAATAACGTTATGAAAATGATAGAGATCCTTAAAGAGGAAATGAAATTCTCTTATAGAAATGGAGAAAAAGACAAAAAAATTGGAAGAAATCAATAAATGATTTATGAAGGCCCTGAAAAAGCAATCAAATAGGCGAAGAAAACAGTTCAAGACTTAAAAATTGAAATAGAGGCAATAAAGAAAACACAAACTGAGGGAATTGTGGAAGTGGAAAATCTGGGTAAACAAACACAAACAACCAAGAGAATGCAAGAGACAGAAGAGAGAATCTCAGGCATTGAATATATGATAGAGGAAATAGATTCATCAGTCAAAGAAAACTTTAAAGCCAACAAAGTCATAACACAAAGCATCCATAAAATCTGGAACACTATGAAAAGACCAAACCTAAGAATAATAAGAACAGAAGAAGAATACCAGCTCAAAGGCACAGAAAATATATTCAACATAATTATAGAAGAAAACTTTCTCAACCTGAAAAAGGAAATGCCTATGAAGATACAAGAAGCTTACAGAACACCAAATAGATGAGACCCAAGGAGAACTTGAACCTTCCATTTAGAAAATCTATTTCACGTAATAAATACGTATAGCTCCCAACTTTGCTCAGAGAAGCTTCTTTTGGCAGCGGGAAGTAGTTAATGCAGAGAAATTCAACTGGTTAAAGTGCTAACAGTAAGTGATTGTGTGTAATCAGTCACATATGGGATGTCTACATCAAGCTATCAACTGTCATTGCACTAAGGTTCAGTGAACAGCATGAAGGAGGAAGTGGACAGGGAGGATGGGGAGGCGTGCTGTGAGGTGCTGGCATCTGGGCATAAAGTAGTTGACTGCACTCATGAAGCCACAGCAGCTGTGATTACCTGCACTAGATCTGCCCATGAACCAGCTAGTAAAAATTCCAACACAGATGCGGGAGGGACTCACAGGCCCCCCACCATTGCCAAGGAGATATTTGCAGTTTATAGATGCAGAGGAAAGAGGAGTAATTTTTCTTCAAGGGTGAGGCTACTGTTACATATTCATGCTCTAGTGGACAGTTCCATACCCCTGCATGCATGAGGAATACTAATTTGACCTAGTATATTATAAAAAGAAAGGAAGAAGAAATGAAAGGTAATATATTGAGAAATGTTGGGGGAGATGGAAGGTTAAACAGGGGATGGCTATGATTAAAATACATGATACTTGCAGGAAATTATCAAAAGATAAACAATGATGTTTTTAAAAACAGTATTCCGAAATTGAACTACGTAAGTGAGAGAACTTCACAATGAAAATTATAAAACATTTATTAAAGAAACTGAAAAAGATAAAATAAGGAAAGCGCTTCTGTGGTCATGGTCTAGAAGAAATCAAATTGGTAAGCTATGCATACTCCCCAAAGTAATTTAGATATTTAATGAAATTACAATAAAATTAACTATGAAAAATTTTCACAAATTTACTGGAAAAAACCAAAATGCATATGAAAACAAAACACACCTTAAAGAGTCAAGGTAATGTGAACAAAATATACAGAGCTTAAAGTTTCAGAATGTCTGATCTCAAAGCATACTAAAGAGTTGGAGGAACTAAAACACTATTGTCTTGATATAAAAACAAGCAAACAGATCATTGAACCATAATTGAGCTGCTATTAGTATCATTCATCCTTATCTAATAGATGCTTAATAAAATACCAAGAACAACATTTAATGATGTTTGAGGGACAGGATAGAATTATGTAGATAACAAAACGCAAACCCTACCATTGATCCTATGCAAAATCAATCCATAAGTGGAGAAATGACCCATTGGTAAAGTGCTTTTCACACAAGCATGAGGATTTGAGTTTGGATCCCAGCATCCAAGTAAAATTCTGATGTTAGTGACACATAGCTGTGACTGCAGGCCACAGTGAATCTCTAGAGAAAGCTGGCCATGGCCAACCTAGCTGGTGAATTGGGGGTCCTGTGAAAGACATTATCTCAAAATATGATGTGGGTTGTGACTAAGGAAGACATCTGACCACAACCTCTGGCTTCTAGACTCCACCCATTTACTTGTGTGTACCTGTGTACACAGAAGAACATGTACAAACATATATATTGCATACACAGAGAGATGCACACATAAAGTCAAGTCATATTGAAGAAGCATCTAAGTATAAATCATGAGACTGATACTATAAGAAGAAAATCAGGGAGAGAGTTCCAGTGGCACTGTTATAGGCAATGACGTTTTCTACAGGATCCCAAAGTATAGGCAACAAAAGCAAAATACACAAATAGGATTATAATAAACCAAGAATCTTCTATAAACCAAATTCAACAACTGGAATGCAGAACAACTTAAAGAATAATAGAAGAATGAGAAAAAATATTCCATATAACAAAGACTTAAATGTCAAGACTATATAAGAAACTGAAAATAAGTAAGTAGATTAATTAATTTAAAAAGCTAAAGACCACCAAATGTAGTGGTATATTATTTGTGTTTTAATAAATAAAGCTTGCCTGAAGATCAGAGTGCAAAGCAGCCACACTAGTCAATCATACAGACCAGGCAGTGGTGGCACACACCTTTAATCCCCCCAGCAGTTGCACTAGTAAGCCATAGAAGCAGGGCAGTGGTGGTGCATGCCTTTAATCACAGCCCTAGAGTGGAATATAATACAGGAGGAGACAGGAGCTCAGGGTTTGGCTCATTCTGAAAATTAGTGGAGGCAGGATCACCCATTTCGGTCTGAGGTATAGGTAAGAGCCAGTGGCTGGCCAGTTTGTTTTTCTGATCTTCAGCTTGAACCTCATTATCTCTCTCTGGGTTTTTATTATTCATGCTACAAATGATCAAAACCAAATAATATAATTTTAAAAGTTGAGAACAATCTGAGTAGGCATTTATGAAAAAAATGCAAATGACTAGAAAAACTGTAAAATCCTATCAAAAAATGCAAATAACCAATATGATATAAACTAATTTGATATAAACCCACTTTAATAAGAATGGCTGTTATCAAAAGACAAAAAGTGCTACCAACGATGGAGAGAAAATAATTTCTTATACAGTGCTGTTGGAACTGAAATTAGTACTGTTGTTATGGAGAACAGTATAATCATAGACATAGATCTACACATGATCGAACAATTCCACTTCTGGACATATATCTGGATGCAATAAATCCAGTTTGTAAAAGAGATACCTAGTATTTGCCATAAGCTTATTAACAATAGCTAAGACATGGAAAGCAGCCTAGGTGAATGACAATGATAAATGAATGAACAAAACATGAAACATCTTTCATGTGTATATATACACACACAATAGAAGATTATTCATGAACCTCATGACTCTTGGGTTAAAACGCATGTCCTTCAAAACTCTTCTAGACACTCAAACCTCATCTCATAGCATTTCCCTGACCATAAGACCATTTATTTTGTCTCATACAAGTTATACTTGTTCTTATATAAAAGTATTTATATTTCCTATTATTTCTAAGTAGAAATAAATTACTTCATAAGATAAACATTTTATATATATATTATATTCAAACCTTTTTAATTGATTTTACTCTCTTTTGAATACTCTGCTATTAAAATAGCTTTCTTTGAAATTTTGTTTCATGCCATGCAATATTTATTTCTCTGCTGCAGAAAATGTATATTTTTGAGTACACAATATTAACATCTTTTTCTGGAAACATAATACTATAGCTGCAGAGTTTGCTCAAGGCCTTTTATCACATAATCTGAGAAATGGACATGATTTTCCTTGGGCCATTTGCAGTAGCAAAATCATGTCTGTACCTAACAGATATAAAATTCTTTTTATTTTATTGTGCTTCACAAATATTGCAGTTATGCACAGACTGAAAATTTGTGACAACCATGTGTTAAGTAAGTTTACCAGTGTTATTTTGCTAACATTTGCTTATTTCAAGTAAAGCATTTTTAGGATTCATTGATCTAGATCTCATTAAGAACATTTGTGATGTATGACAGGTAATCAGACTATCAGCATCCACACATTTGTAAAGAGGAAAATCTCTTGGACTTCATAAGTGGGGTAAACCTCATAAGGAAAAGAAACATTTTGCAGAACGACTTCAAGAGCAAAGAATATTTTTGAAAACATATAACGGGACCAATTACTTGGTGTTGCTCTCATTGGTTTAATAAATAGCTAGACAGGAGGAGGTACAGGCAGTAGAACCAAACAGAAAGAACTCTGGGAAAAAGAAGGGTGGAGTTACTAGCTAGAAGGAGAGGGAGCAAGACATGCAAGAAAACAGGTAAAAGCCACAAGTCATATAGCTACATGTACATCGATAAACACAGGTTAATTTCAGTTATAACAGCTAGTTAGAAAAAGTCCTAAGCTATTGGCTGAGTTTTCATAATTAATAAGTCTTCGTGTGATTATTTGGGAGATGGCAGGCAGAACACAGAAAGGATTGCTATAAGAAGTGGAGGCAGGATGTTCAGGAGTTTGTTATCTTCTTCCCAGAGTGATTAGAACAAGCTGAGCTATTTCAATGCCCATTTTTCTCTTCTTTGAGACAAGATTGCAGGTATCACAGGCTGGCCGTTAAAATAGCTCAGCTGATAAAATTATTGGCTGCAAATCTTGAAAAACTGAGTTCAACCCCCAGAAAACATGTAAAAGTGGAAAGAAATAACTGATTCCACACAGTTGTCCTCTGATGTCTAAACATCCCAGCACTCAAGAGGCAGAGGCAGGCAGATCTCTGTGAGTTTGAAGCCAGCTTGGTCTACAAAGCAAGTTCCAGGGCAGGCACCAGAGCTACAGAGAAACCCTGTCTCGAAAAAACAAAACAAAAAAATCATTACTATCATTTTATAATAGTAAATTATTTCTAATGTTCCACATTTTAAAAAATGAATTCAATTATTATTTTTATTTTTTAAGGAAAATACTGGCATATTCCACATGAAATAGTTTACAAATTTCTTAAATTATTTAATTTGTTGAACTATATAAAAACTAAACATTAGCACTGACGGCTCCAAAAGTAAATTTAAAGGAAACTTAAACTGAAATTCTGTAGATATTCATATTTCAACCAATGTTCTACTTAATTTTTCAATATATCAGGATCAATTACTTGGGTGAAATCACATTCTCCAGTTAGTACATTAGTACATATATGGATTCACACACACACACAAATATGCTGTCAGTATAATAAAGGGAGAGCTCTGGTATTTTTCTCCATTTTATTTATGCTTTAGGGGAATATTTTTGTAAATTTGATAGGGTGATGAAGCTAATTTACAGAGATTTAATTTTTAATTAAATATTCAAAATTAACAAAGTTTATCAAATGATAATAAAGGTACATCATGTTTTAAGAAATTATCAAAGTATTGAGGCTAAGTGAACATGACAAAGGACACAATACAAATTAAGCTAAAAGTCAAGGTCTGAGTACCGAGAGACTCCAAATGTTAATAGTATCAGAGAGCTAGAGAAGTCTCAGACATGACTTTAACTAAGAGATTAGAAATTCAAGTAGGAAATTTGCAAGGTGAATCACATAAGCTATCATATGAATACTTTTAAAAAAGAATAGTTAACACCTATCACATCAACACATAAACTAAAGAGAACGATAGGCTTTAAAAGTTGTGGACATAAATCTTTCTAGGACTTATTGTAATAAACTAACAAAGACAAATTGATTGAAAAATTATATTTTATAGTAATTGGAGTAATCACATAAGCTAATATAATTTAGAAACTTATATACCACTGTTTAAAAGTTTGGGGTATTATTGGCACAGTCTTATAGAACAATTTTGAAAATTGTGGATCAAGAGACTGGAGAGAGGGCTCAGCAGGGAAGAACACTGATGTTTCTCCAGAGGACCTGAGTTTGGTTCCCAGAGTCCCATTAAGTGGATCACACTGCCACCTTGAACTCCAGCTCCAGGGGATCTGAATGCCTCTTCTGGTCTCTATGGGCACTGAAGAACACCCATATTTATGCATAACAATGCATATACACATTTATGCATAAAAAAGAAAGCGTTTTAAAAATTATTCATCTTCCTGCAAAGTAGAGCCTACTTTTGTTTTCATTGAAAAATTGTGGCGTTTGAAACATCTGTGAATAATCCAATAGTTCCCTGTTTTAACATGAAGCCATTGTCCATATGATTACTATTTCAATAGTTGGGAGAGATGGCTCAGCAGTTAAGAGCACTTGTTGCACTTTCAGAGGACCTGAGTTCAGCTCCCAATAGCGATGTTGGGCAATTCAGAGCTGCCTGTAACTCTGTTGCTCCCAATAGCGATGCTGGGCAGTTCAGAGCTGCCTGTAACTCTGTAGCTCCAGTTGTAGGAGCTTTGCCGCTCTATTCTGGCCTCTATAGGAACTCACATACACATGCTAATATATACATCACAGAGAGACATATACATAAATAAAAATAAATCTGTTGTATTGTTTTTATTGTGTTATACATTTTTCTCCACGCCCCTCCCTTCCTCCTCTCCCCTTCTACCATTCCCCATGCTCCCAATTTACTCAGGAGATCTTGCCTTTTTCTCCTTCCTATTCAGATCCATATATGTCTCTCTTAGGGTCTTCTTTGTTGTCTAGTTTCTCTGGGGTGGTGGATTGTAGGTAGCTTTTTCTTTGCTTTATGTCTAAAAGTCACTTATTATTTGTCTTTCTGAGTATGGGTTACCTCAATCAATATGGGTTTTTCTAGATCCATCCATTCAGCTTATGATGGAGATGATGTGGGATAAGGGGAACACTCCTCCATTGCTGGTGGGAGTGCAAACTGGTACAGTCACTTTGTAAATCAGTATGGTGATTTCTCAGAAAAAAATAAACCGTTAGTAATACAAAGTTTTGGTTTTATGCAACATGAGAACAAAAATGCATTATTAAGTAGATTTGTCTCATTTTAAAAAGAATATAAAGGTCAATTTATAATGTATTACTCATTTTATTCCAACAGTGAGTTTAAAAGAAACAAAAAATGAGTGAAAAATTGAAAATCAAGGCTAAAATAACATTATTCTACATATAGACTCAGGAGAGACAAGTCATTTCTGTCCACGTGGAATAAATTATTTTTTAGGAAACAAATCCTCAATAACTTAGTGAAAAAGTATGCAATTCTGTTTTAATATGTTTCCATTTGTACATCAAAATATTATACTTGAAATTTTGTTTTTTCCATTAAATTCCAATTGGCTAACAAAAAGATTATTTACTGTATGTATAAACTTTAAAATTTACCCCAAAACCATAATTTTGCCTTAAGGGATTAAGGATTATATATGTCAAATTTTTATTTCCAAATTTAAATCTAAGAGTATTAATTTGTCACATAAGAAAATTAGATCATTAATCTGTCATATTAAAGTATTGTAATGACCTTTACAATATTCTTGCTAAAATGACACAAAATTATTACAGTCTCATGATCCTACTACTACCTTGAAAAATTTTTAGAAATGCACAGGGCTGTGGTGGAGCTTAGTGGTAGAGTGCTGGCCGGCTACTAGGTTCTGGGTTAAAACTCCAGCACTCCAGCACTCCAGCACTCCAGCACTCCAGCACTGAAAAGAAACTTCACAAGTACTTAAAGTGAAGTTACCTGGCCAGGCAGTGGTGGGGCACGCCTTTAATCCCAGCACTCAGGAGGCAGAGGCAAGCAGATCTCTGTTTGAGGCCAACCTGGTCTACAAGAGCTAGTTCCAGGACAGGCACCAAAGCTACAGAGAAACCCTGTCTCGAAAAACCAAAAATAAAAAAAAGGTGAAGTTACCTGATAAAGGAGATTCAGATGATATAAATAATCCATGCCTAATGTATACAGTACAAAAGAATTTATTTTTTTTGCTGTGAAGTAGCACTGAAATAGGAAAACTACATTCAAGCTTCATCGTTAAGTATTCATTACCAGCTGCCTTACTTTCCCCCATGATAGACTGTACCTTCAAAACAGCAGCCAAAAGTAAGCCCTTTCTCCCTTATGCTTTTGCCAGAGACGTGAAAACTAATTTGACCACTAGTATGACACATTTGTTGGTTTATTGCATTGGGCATGACAAAGTCCTTCTTAGTTCTCCTTTGGTCATCTACTATTGTCATAGAATTTGTTTTTCCCTGTGATTCCACACTTGATATAGTATTTCTTCCTTTTCTTTAGTTCAGATTCTTTTAAGTGTGCAAGTACTTGCTTCTGGCCATGAATTGCTTTAGTTCATGCTTTCTCCAAAAGTTCTCATTTCTCTGACAATCTTAAAGGATAACTTTTCTGGATATTATGTCTTGGTTAGCAGTTATTCATTTTCAGTTCTGGCAGTTCATTACACAACTTACCACTTCTAGGGCTTTAGAGAGATCCAATGTGATTTTGATATGTTGGCCTTTGTAAATGATGTGGATTGTTTTCTTATAAAAGCTAATAATTTTTATTTTTGTAGTTTTGATACCTACACAATAATGAAAATAGTCCATCTCTGCTCATATCCTGAGTTCTATTTTTAGAATTATTTTATGTGTATCAATATTTTGTCTGCATGTATATATGTGCACCATGTATGTATTTGATACCTGCAGAGGTCAGAAAAGGGCATCAGATTCTCTGGAGCTGGAGTTCTAGACAGTTGTGAGATACCTTGTGGGTGCTGGGAATTGAACCATGGTCTTAACTGATCCATCTTTCCAGCCCCAATTATTTGGAATTCTAAATGTTTCTTGTGCTTGCATATCCACTTTCTCCATCAATTTAGGAAATTTTGTTATAATTTAATTGAATATATTTTCTATCCATTTTTAAAAGATCTCATCTTATTCTTTCACCTTGTGGCTCCTAGATTTCATCTCTAGATTATGGCCGGAGATGTGGAAGCTGTGGCAATGTTGTTTTTCCTTTATTACCTTTAATCGATCATTCCCTTGAGCTTTCCTTTCTTTTGCATGGTCTAGTCTATTTGTTATCTTGCCACTGTGTTGTTTGCCTTCTTCATTTGACCCTAAATTAATTTCCTGAATTTATTCATTGGTTTTTATGTTTAATTTTTAAAGTCTTTGATGATTTTTACAAGTAAACTTTTGAATTTTTCATCTGGCATTTTATCCATTTCAGTATGTTTGGATTCAGCAAATGAGTAGTTATGATTTTAAGATGGAAACATGTCACATCATGCAATGTCATGTTTCCTATATTCCATGCATTGATTTGTGCATCTGGTGGTTTGCAAAATGCTTCTAGTTGTTCTTGGGTATTTTTTTAGAATGCACCTATACTTTAGTGATCAGTTCATGTAGAAGAAAACAAATTACTATAAGAGCAATTAACACCAAACTAAGCAACCAATACAAATACACTTAAAATAGTCTAAAGCCAAATAGTACAATAAGAATGACCATAAAATAAAAATTATAAAGTTTGTAGTATGCTATAAAGTTAAAATGATATGGGATATATATAAAAGATACTTAGGTAAAGAATATGGCAAGGAAAATAAATAACAGAGGATAATCAAGGGTAAATAAAAGAAGAAAGTGGGGAAAGAGGAAAGAAGCAATAGAAAGGAAAAAAGAAAATTTTCTGTAAGGAAATATATGTGAATAAGACTTGTTAATACAGTAATAAATATAATAAAAGGAATAAAAGCAAACAACATAAATGACTAAAAAAAGAGACAAAATAAAAATATTACTGAAAGGATAGCAAAGGCAAAAACAAGGACACATAAGTGCCAGAAAGAAAAGAGATGAAAAAGAGAAAAAGATTTACCCAATCATGAAAAAAATGCACTAAAAGGTAGATAAGGGTAAAACGGGAACTAAAAATAAAACAGAAAACCTTTTCAGAGAAAATATGAGCAAGGGATGTCAAGATCATGATGAAGAAATCTACAGAGACAGCTGAACCAAGTTCACTCTGGACCAACAGCTGTAGAGCCTCCATGGGCCCCAACTAGGCCCTCCATATGTGGGTGACTGTGATGAAGCTTGAACTGTCAAAGAGGGCCCTGGAAGTAGGACCAGGGGCTGTCCCTGGTGCACGAGCTAGCAAGCTCACTGGAGTCCACTCCATATGGTGGGATGCCATGCCCAGCCTTAATGCAGTGGGGAGGGGCTTGGTCCTGCCTCAACTTACTCTGCCAAGCTTTGTTGACTTCCCATGAGAGGCTTTACCCATTGGGAGGACTGGAAGGAGGGGTGGGCTGGAGGGGAGGTGTGGGGTGGTGGTGGAAGGAGGGGTGGTTGGAATGTAAGATAAAGAAAAATTAAATTAAATTAAAAATAAGATGAAGCATAAGACAAAACACTAAAATAAAAAATGGGAAACCACAGTAAAACAGCGAATAAGGAATTTCTTTGTGGGTCCCTTAAAATATAGTCAGCTAAATGAATTTGGGGAAGGGTAGTTGAACTTATGGGCTTTTATCTTTCTTATGACTGATGCTGATGGTTATTCTGCACAGGACAAGTGTTAGATGTTCACCAGTAGTATAGTTTTCCCTTTTTGAATTTTAAACATGTTTTAAATAAAATAAAATTTCATCACTTTCCCTCCCCTCTTTCCTCCCTCCAGTGCCCCCAGCTACCCTCTTTTGATTCCCTCCTATGCCACCCTACTCTCAAGTTGACAGCTGTATTTTAATTATCACTCTCACATATACATATACATATACATATATATACATATATATATATGGCTGAATCTGCTTTTGTTGTTTGGGTTCATACAGTTACAAGGCTAATCACAATGCATTGGAAAACCAATAAAGGTCTCAAGCCCCTGAGAGGATTATTCTCCTTCTCCCAACAGTCATTAGTTACTTGTAGTTCTTTGCCTAAGGGTGGAGCCCATTGAAATTTTCCCCATTCCATGTTAATACGCCCAGTGATATTGCCATTCTTCTGGTCTTGTTTAAGTAGCTGCATACAGAAGAGACTCTTTCACAGTAGATTTCCAAGTATTCTGGCTCTTAGAATATTTCCAAGTCCTCTTCCGTGATGCTACACAAGCCACAGATTCAGGAGCTGTGATGTAGATGTATTATTTGGGACTGAGATCCTCACAATCTTTTGATCTCTGCATTATATCCAGTTGTGGTTTTCTGTGATAGGCTTCATTTGCTGTAAAGAGAGGCTTCTTCAGCAAGGAATAGCAGCTACACTTCTCTAGGCATAAGGCTAAGACTTAGGATCCTCATACCCAGTAGTCTCTTCATTTCTGTCACTCCTCTTGTTTGTAGACCACAGGCTTCAGTGGACCACTTGAAGTTTATGGGCCATGTAGGTGGTCCTACCACTCTTCCAAGATTCCATGGATTGTGGACTCTGGTATGACATATGCTCTAGCCATGTGTCTCCCATGTGTATTGGGAAAGAAAGTAAACACAGCACTGAGATTGTTATGAGTGAATCTGTTTCCATACTTCCAGATACAGTAAGCATTAAATGTCAGACTAAAAGATGTATCTTAATGAATATAATCTATATAATCCCTCACAGCCATGCCCAGAGGATAATTCCCATGGTGATTCTAAATCTCATAAAGTTGAAAGTCAGTATTAATCATCACACCGTGTTTAGCTCTCATCCTGGAGCTCTGGCAGACTGAACTCAGGCTCCCTGGCTGTGATGGATAGATAGCTGACTATGAGTGGTTACACTCCTCACACTTCTTTGCTGAGACAGACATAAGATTCCAGGGAAGGCCTGGAAGGCAATGTTGCAGTCCTTTAGGCAGTCTGGTCTTAATGCAGATAAGGGCATTCTGGAGATCTTCTGTATATAAAAGAGGAACATGAAAAAAATTAGGGGCTCTGATTCTATGCTGCTTTAAAGGCCTGCTAGCATCTTTTGGATCACATTGTTCAGATGAAATATGATTCTCAAATGGAATATGAGATACACTTTAATTTAGGGGTATCATTATTTGAGTTCCAAGAAATCACAAAACTCAACTAGCAATGGTAGTTTATAACAGGGAGCCAAAGGGAGCTAGAAATTATGGAAGTTAATGCACCATTGGAAATCAATAGGCATAACTACCTGTACTCTGAGTTGTAAAGAGAAAAGGAGAAGACATCGGTCGGATGAGTAAAGTTATTGATAGGGTGGAAGTATGAAAACTATGTGTTCTGCAATATTGTATCAGGTTATAAGTGTTGCTACAAGTGAAAACAGAGGAGAAGCTCAGAGAAAAAAAGAAAATGTACTATGCTTATGCGCCTGTAAATAGATATAGGAGGTAGTGACTATGCAGAAAAAAATGCAGAAAACGTAAGAGCAGTCAAGTCACGGGTTTGCAAACAGAAGACAGGAGCAAGACAAATGTTTAGATCACTGCCTTTATTAGATTTTATTAGGGAAGAAAAGTCAGGTCATGGGAAGCACTTCAGTGTTGACTAGTTTGAATAATATTGAGGCATTGGAGCTATAGCAATAGTCTATAGCTGCCTGCAATCTGGTCCTAAGATATTGTCTCAGTTAGGATTTCTATTGCTTTGAAAAAACACCATGACCATGGAAACTCTTATGAATGAAAACATTTAATTGGCCCTGGCTTACAGGACCAGGGGTTTACTCCATTATTGTAATGGCAGGCAGACATGGTGCTAGAGGGGTAGAGGAAAGTTCTTCATCTGGGTAGGCAGGCAGCAGAAAGAAAGAGACACTGGGCCAGGCTTGAACATATAAAACCTCAAAGACCAATGTCACACATCCCCCAACACAAGGTCATACCTTCTTTTTTATTTAATTTTATTTTATTTATTTTTTATTTTTCTATTGAGTTCTACATTTTTCTCTGTTCCCCTCAACTGCATCTCCCCTCCCTTTCAACCCTCTCCCAAGGTCCCAGGCTCCCAATTTACTCAGGAGATCTGGTCTTTTTCTACTTCCCATGTTGATTAGATCCATCTATGTCTCTCTTAGAGTCTTCATTGTTGTCTAGGTTCTCTGAGATTGTGATTTGTACGCTGGTTTTCTTTGCTTTATGTTTAAAAACCACTTATGAGTGAGAACATGTGATAACTGTCTTTCTGGGTCTGGGTTACCTCACTCAAAATGTTTTCTAGCTCCATCCATTTGCCTGCAAATTTCAAGATGTCGTTATTTTTTTCTGCTGTGTAGTACTCCATTGTGTGAATGTACCACATTTTCCTTATCCATTCTTCGGTCGAGGGGCATTTATGTTGTTTCCAGG
>PVIU01025155.1:0-24244 GCA_004026605.1 Ondatra zibethicus
ACCTCCAGATGCACAGCTGGAACGAGATTGTATACTGTAAATGGCATAATTTTGCATAAACTTGTCTAAAAGAAAATAATTACAACATTGTTTTACTTTTGTTAAAATTAATTATTAAAAGCAGAGGAGGTAAATTGATACATAAAATAAAGAAAGAAACAAAAAGACTCCCTCCATCAAAGTTATCTCTTTCCTTGTTCTCCATGTCTGTCCTTTTTTCTATGTGAGGGATAAATAAGGAAACACATGCTTTCTGTTGGTAACCTAAGAAAAAAGGAACAAACACTTTCCTGATGGTTACCTTCTCTTTTATATCAATTTAAACAATCTCTCTTTTTTGACAATCTCTCTACAGTTACATCTCTTTACATATAGCTACAAATCTCTCTTTACATACATGCATCTCTCTCTTTCACAGTTACATATTTCTACATTCAGTAACAACATCACTTTACATACTATTACATATTGCTCTTTACATACATACATCTCCTACACACATTTCTTCTCTCTACTACATTCTTTCACACACTAGCACATCACTCACTGAGTCTGTCACACACTCAAGCTCATTAATTCACTAGCTCACACTTCTCTCCAACTTCTTCAACTCTGAACTTCAATCTCTGAACTTGAATCAGAAAAACACCTGAGAAAATGAACGCAAGTATTTGTCTCTAGGTACAACCAGATGTTCGTCTCCAGGGGCAACCAGCCTGCTTTGAATTTCTTCTGGAGTCTAAAATTAGCTGTGTGTATAAAAGGCTGTCCTTGTGGCTGACAATCCCATGTAAGACTGAGTAATGTAAAATACACTGGTATTAGTTCTATTCATAAGAACTATACAGTTAAATAGGAATCGTCTTCCTGACTATTCACAGCTATATATATGCATGTGCCGAATAGATGGAATGTTTTCATGAGATAAACACACAAGCAGTGCGAATATATCCACAACTGTTCTCAGGGATAAAATGAAGAGACTCATTGGAGAAATTACAGACAGGAGAAACTGGTTTCCACAGTCAGTGACCCCACAGACTTGTCCAGTTGGTACTCCCCATCAGGTAATCACTATTATGGTGTGTCAACCTGCGGATCTCTAGTTGTCGCTTGCTGTATACCCCCATGGCCATCTGCAAAATCCAAAGGGAAATAACATGAAAAGACATAAAGGACCCAACTATGTTGGAATTTATAGTTCAAAGATAAATGCTGAGGATCAAGGCTAGAGAGTACTGGCTGTTTTTTCTGGAAGAACCATATTCAATTTCCAGCATGCACAGGGCAACTTCCAGTCCACTTATAAGGACAGTTCCAGGGAAGTAATCTGATTCCCTCTCTGGTCACTATGGGCACCTAACACACATGTGGTGCTGGCATATACATATACATACATATACATGTATATGTATGCAACATCTATACATATTTATAAAATAAATATTTTTAAAGTGGAAGGGTAGAAGAACAAATGAGAAAAAATTGAAGAGTACTGAGGGTTAATTTAAGTGGTTTAAGTTAATTTCAGTGGTTCTCGACCCTCTAATCTTCATGTTGTGGTGATCCCCAAACATGAAATTATTTTGTTTCAACTTTATAACTGTAATTTTGTGCTGTTTTGAATTATAATGTAAATATCGAATATTCAGGATACTGATATGCAACACAAAAAGGGGTTGCAACTCGCAGTTTGAGAAATGCTGAGTAAGGGGAAGGTTAAAGGAGTAAAAGAAATAGGGAGGAGGGAGTTGTGGTAGAACACTGTTTAGCTAATAACTAAAACTGTTTAGTTATTTCTTTATTAAAAAGATGCTATGGAAACCCACAACTTAGCAAGCTAATTTTGAAATGCAAATTAAAAAAAGAGTTCAAGTGAATAACTCTCCCTGGATGGATAATGTGACTAAACAGAACATGTGAGTTATTAAATGAATATTGCAATGCAAGGCATAGTATTTCCCCACTATGCATTACTGGTTAGGGAGGCCCCAAAATAGCAGAGTATGTTGAAAATGCCTTTCCTAACTCATCATAACACCATGGTAATATCCTATTGCTGAAACACCATACATTTTCACTGGCAAACATGAAGCCATCAATCAAGAACTGACCAGGAAATTTCTTCCATGCCTGATAGCTTTCATAATGCCTGAAGATGTTATACAAGCCACTAGAGGAAAAAAAAAACATATCCACAACAGTGATTTTACTCATTACTAGGCCCTAGGTACTTCAAAAATAATCTGTCTGGCAAGATGTGCTCACTGGTACAATAGTGGCACACATGTTTTGGGGTAGGTATGGTTGTAGCTTATTGGATTTAAGGCCTGGTACATAGTGGGGAATTTCATGTTTTGTACTGTAATCCTGGACAAAAGTCCACATATAGTACCTAGGGTAAAACTTACTGTTGTTATTTTACTAAATGATCATATTTGTCAATTTCCCTTATAAATATTTAATTGTATATATGTATACACACACACACACATATGTATCTGAGCTTCACAAAATCTTGGTTAGAAAAACTTCCTTTGAACTGAACAGTGCCAGTGTTAGGAATTTTTCCTCATGCAAGCTCTCATGCAAAAATTCCAATCAAGTTAAATCACAACAAGCCAAATTAGAAATATCCAGGTTTAATGGGATTCCTGTGTTCTCGGGTGGTCCCAAGGGGGAACTAGGAGGCTGTGAATGGGACCACAAGGAGGGAAGAGACCATGTATTCCTCCTTTGGGAGCTCACATAAATACCCTGCGGGAATGGTCCTGACTCCTCCTGGCTTGCTGGGATTTGGAATCCAGATCAAAGCCACTCCTAGGTCAGGGAGGCTGGGATGGATCCTAGGGGCTGGGGACTATGCCCCAAACTTAACATCCAGTGGAGGAATGCATGGCACATTTTTAGAAGTGTAAAATGATTTTACTTAAGAATTTACTTTGAATCCATGTGGAAACAAAACCTGACCATATTGGCATATATATAATACTTGTGTACTTTTTCTTTCCTTCTCAATTTTATCCACTAGAAAGTTTAGTATACAAATATATTCTGTAGCATGCTCTTATTAGGCAGCAGTAGCACATAAAATGAAGTTTCTTTAGATGTATAGACACATTATGATGCATTGTCATATTGTTTTTCTTTTAACTAGGCCAATCAGTTTATTGGTTTTTTTGGCTTGGCTTTGTTTTCTTGTTTGTTTGTTTTTCCCTCTGATAATTTTTTATTACTTTATAAATAATAGGAAACAAAATTTCCACTTCCTCCCCTCCTCTTACATCCCTTCTGCTCCCCCCGTCCCCCTCCACTCCTAAGAGAGGGCAGGGTACCCTGCCCTGAGGGAAGTCCAAGGCCTGCCCCCCTCCATCCAGGCTTAGGAAGGTATGTATCCAAATAGAATAGGATGCCAAAAAGCCAGTACATGCAGTAGAGACAAATCCCATTGCTATTATCATTGGCTTCTCAGTCTGCCCCAATTGTCAGCCACACTCAGAGGGTCCAGTTTGATCCCATGCTTGTTAAGTCCCAGTCCAGCTGGATTTGGTGAGCTCCCATTAGCTCAGGCACACTGTCTCAGTGGGTGGACCAACACTTCGTAGTCCTGACTTCCTTGCTCATATTCTCCCTCCTGCTGCCCTTCAACAATGACATCTTGAATTTTGCATGCAAATGGATGGAAATAGAAAACACTATCCTGAGGGAGATAACCCAGACACAAAAATATGAATATGGTATGTACTCACTCATTAGTGGATTCTAGCAGAAAACAAGGACATTGAGCCTATAGTTCATGATCCTAGGGAAGCTAAGAAATAAGGTGAACCCAAAGAAAAACATATATAGATCCTCCTGGAAATTGGAAGCAGACATGATCGCCAGGCAAAAGTTGGGAACATGGGGGTGGGGTGGGGTTGGGGGAAGGGGACGGGGACGGGGAGAGAGAAGGGAGAAGGGAGGGTTGGGGGAGAGTTGGGGGAGTGGGATGGTTGAAATGGAGAAAGGACATATGTGGGAGCAGGGAAGAAGATATCTTAATTAAGGAAGGCATTGTGGGGTTGGCAAGAGGCTTGACTGTATTCTGTCAATCATGATTTAAATAAACGCTGATTGGCCATTAGCCAGGATGTATAGGAGGGACAACCAGACAGGAAGTAGAGGCAGAAGAAGGAGACCGGAGAATGCTGGGAAGGAGAAAGCCCATTCCTCCTCACTCCTGCCCAGACCACTGAAGAAGCAGAATGTGACCTGCCCCTCTGAGAAATGTACTGAGCCATGTAGCTAACACAGATAAGAATAATGGGTTAATATAAGCTACAAGAGCTAATAAGAAGCCTGTGCTAATGGGCCAATCAGTTTATAACCTAATGCAGACTCTGTGTGATTTTTTGGGGGGGACCTAATGACTGTGGGACCTGGTGGGAGGACAGAAACCAACCAGGCCTTCATGTTACACTTGACTCTAGAGGGGTTTCCAGATGTCCACAGGGATGTCCCCAGCTAGGACCCTGGGCAGTGGAGGAGAGGGTGCCTAAACTGGCTTTGTCCCATAGTCAGACTGATGACTATCTTGAATATCACCATAGAGCCTTCGTCCGGCCATGGATGGAGGTAAAGACAGAGACCCATATTGGAGCACTGGACTGAGCATTGTCATATTGAAAGACCTCCAGATTGGGGAGACTGTCACTCAAGTCTCGGGATAACATGACCCCTCAGGAACTCATGAGAGACCATCCTTGCTGTAATCACATGAGGTTTATTGACAAGTACCAGCACTGGGGTCGAGAATCATAGCCCACGCAGGGGAGGAGTTCAAACCCAGTAGCTCAGAAAAGGAGTTTTTAAGGGAAGAAACCACAACCCAGTAATCCAAAAGGGGTGGGGAGGGTGTCATTGGAAATTCTGAAAATACCAGTGATCATCACAAGGGGGTAACTCCCTGTTTATTCACAAGATTATGATCTAACTTTATCTTTAGCCAGTTCCTGAAACAGAGTAATCACAAGGGGGTAACTCCCTGTTTATTCTCAAGATTATAATCTAACTTTATCTTCAACTAGTTCCTGGAACAGAGTCAGTGACCTAGATTTTTTGGCTCTTCTCTTCCTGCTAGAGAGGGCTGGATTTATCTGGGTCTTTCATCTGCCCACTTCTTCTAGTACCTAGTTCTAATCATAGAACTAGATTTCAATATCTTCTTGACCTTGTAAGGTGCTATATTGGTGGCGTAACATCAAAATTTGAACAGCACTTATTCTTTCTCTAATGAAGGTAATTAGTTTATTTAATATACATGGACCTATAATCAGTAGCAGAAGCAAAATTAAGAATGGTCCCATAAGGGAAGATACCAGAGTAGTCATCCAAGGATATCTATTAAACCAGCTCTCAAACCATCCCTGTTGTGCTTCTCTGTCTCTTTGGTTTTTGTCTAACCTTTCTCTAAGTTTACTCATGGAGTCTTTAATTACTCCTGAATGGTCCACATAGAAAAAACATTCCTCTCTGAGAGCAGCATATAATCCTCTGTCTTTTAAGAGTAACAAATCTAATCCCCTTCTATTCTGTAAGACCACTTCTGAGAGGTAAGTCAATGACTCTCGAATTTGGAAATAGATTGTTCTAGAGCCTTCAAATCTTCATCCATGGCTATTCTTAATTCATTAAAGTACTGAGGGGCCTGTATTAGGGCAGCAGTACCTGTCCCGACACCAGCAGCTACCCCAAGGCCCAGGATTACTGCTAGTGTCAGAGAAATAGGTTCTCGTCAAAGGCGAGTTGGGTGCTTGTCAAACTCATCTTCAAGCATGTTAGCTGGATGATAAAAGACCCTAGGTACCAGTTGTACAAGCACACAGTAATCTTTAGTATCATTAAAATCCGATGTCCACACGCAAGGTGTCAGGCCTGTACTACAAGCCCACCATCTACCTAAACAGGGAACCAAGTACCTGGTGTCAGGAGTCTTAGGGCTCTTAAGAGTCTCATTATATAAACGTTTGTAGGCAGCCGGTGGATTTCCCAGACATGTCCCTATTCCTGTAACCTCAGTAAGAGTCAGCCTATGATTAATCCCCCAAACACAAGCCTCCTGAAAGGTGGTGTTGTTAAAAGCCCCGAATACTGCAATTCCTTCATAATAAGGAGGTCCTGGATGCTGAGCAAAGCCAGCAGGATTCTGTCATGTTGGCGTTCACTTGATTCATCATGAAGAATGCCCCTCGTATGAGATTAAGCAATCTCTGTCCCATGGACGGAAGGGTCAAGAAAGTCACGTTTGCCCGAGGTGAGGGGCTGTGAATTGTGGTCTTATTAGTGGATTCCTCCTGAATTCGTGGGGGGTCTTGGGCTAGGGGACTTTGTTCGGCCAGTACCTGATTGGGCCCTAAGGGCCAGCATGTTAGACTCTCAATCCTCTGTCTGATCTTGAATATAATACCGTCATCTATCCTTTCTTTATAGAGCCTAAGTCCCCAATAATATCCCGATATCCAACCCGTAGCCTTCTTCCCTGATTCAGTAAAATTTATCTGCAGGGGGTGGCACCAGCCTTGGCAAGCCCCCTGGCTCAGCTCCTCCTACTTGGAGAAATCTGATTGCGAATAGTTGGCCCCAACTGAGATGTAATACCAGGAAGAGGAGCGTTTCCAATAGGTGTCTCCAGTGGTTTCACATCCCCAGTTTTTACAATAGAAATGATAACTCTCCTCACAGGTAGGGTTCAGGCTTCGATCTCGATGGATCCCAGGACAAACATAGAAGGATAGGGAGCTTAACATGGCTCTTCTGTCCAGACTACTACATCCCCTCCCCATGTGTATAGACCCCATCCTCCAGGAGGGGAAGCCTCTGTGGGAGGTCTAGAGGTATCAAAGTATCCTTTAAGGTCCCAGGGTTCGGGGGCCCCTATAGTCAATTTACATAAGTCTGGGTATAGAGTGGGCCACCATGTTCCTGGAGGAGCCTCCCTTGTGAGTTCCCATATGACATCCCTTCCCCCTGTCAAGTGAGTTTTGGGGGCGCATGGGGGTTATTGTCCTTCACCTGAATTGGTTTTAGGTGCACGACGCAGACACAGCTTAAAAGGGCCCATAGTTTTTTCCAGTTTCCATTCATCCTTGGGAGGCGTGTATCCAGGTTGAGATACCTTCCACTTTCACCGCCGTGGGAGTTGTCAGGAGTACTAAGTAGGGTCCCTTCCAGCGAGGTTCTAGGTTCCCGACTTGGTGTCGCCGAACCAGGACAGCGTCTCCCACTTGGAAATGGTGCGGCACGTGTGGGTCCCCAGGCTCATATGCCTCTTTTAGTTGTTTCCAGAGCTGGTGTCTTACTACTTCAAGGGCCTTCCCCAGCTAGGACCCTGGGCAGTGGAGGAGAGGGTGCCTGAACTGACTTTGTCCCCTAGTCACACTGATGACTATCTTGAATATCACCATGGAACCTTCGTCTGGCCATGGATGGAGGTCGAGACAGAGACCCACATTGGAGCACTGGACTGAGCATTGTCATATTCTATGTTCTTTGAATGACACTATTGGTGTCAATTGTCCCAGGTATTTATTTACATTGTTACTTCTCTAAATTCTTAAATAGTTTACTGGCCTTCTCAATCTAGAAAATGGATATTACTAAGAACTGTTGAATTATGTTAACATTTCTTTCAGAAATTTTAAACTTCGGTTACTTCACAGTAATGCTTACATCTATCACTTTAATTATCCGGAGTTATTCACCTGATAAATAGTATTTATTGAAAATGAAAGCTGGCAATTTATACACATCATGTGTTGTAAAATGGCATAAACTGTAATTAGGTTTTATGTGTCTCTCCTGTAAAGAACCTGTTGCAAGTGTGTTCTGCACATCTCCGATTTTTGACTCCTTGATGTCCTTCTCTGAAGCTGGTGCAGTTTTAATTGGCCTTCCTTTACCTATAATGGCTTTCTTTTGGGAATATGCTTTTATTCTTAATTTTACTTATGTCATTTCTTAACATCTAGCTCGCAAAACATTGGAGACATTTTCAAAATAATCAATATATGCAAAGTTTATTTCACCTTTGAAGAGAAACCCTGATCACCAGTATTAAGTTGCCTTTAAGTAGCAATAGGAGTTATTGACTAATGGCACACAAGTGTTCTTTTACTCAGGTGTGGAGGCCCCAAAAGGCCAAAGGTCAGAGAGTTTGGGACTTGTTTAAAGATTATTGTGCTTCTAACTCAAACAAAAGTCCCACCTATTTGTAAATCAGATTTCTGCTCTCTCAAGGCTATTGTCAACAGGTGTGGCTAGTAGCCAGACCCAGCACTCCTGAAATAGGGAAGTTGTTGTTTCATACCTAAAAGAAAAGTCTAAGGATCCAACTAAGTTCCAGTTATCTTTATGGAAATAACTTGAGATTCCACCCAGGAGTAATTTGCCTAAGGAGTGATTGGTCTAGGCTGTGAGTCAAGGGCAGGAGCTACTGAATGTACTGCGTGTCTTTCAGTTTGTATGTTAATGCAGTCCTTTTGTTCTACTCCTACCTTTTGAAATCAGGGGTATTTTAACCAGTTAGAAATTAAACACAGGTGAATTTTCAGTACTCGTTGAAATTTCCTCCAGATACTATCCTATGTTTCAGCGTTTTATTATTTTTGTTTGCGTCTTTGTATTCTTTACTATATTTCTAAATTCCAAGGGCTCCACTCTGGAAGAAAGGTATTTTTGTCGAGGGTGGTCTCCGACACCCAGGTCATATACATTTATGTATATTTTATAGATTTATGTTATTTTTTTTTTAAAAAGATCCCTTGCTCAGTGCTGTCCACTTCTATTCCCTGGGTACTCTCCTCTTGGTTAAGGCCCAGTGTCCCCCTTGTTCTTCTTAAACTCCTTTTTCAACCCTTCCTTCTGGCCATTCTTTTCCTTTGTAACTTCCCGTCAATTCAAAGAACAACTCTCCTATAACAGGGACTCACAGCCTGAACTTGGTTGGGAATCAAATAGTGCATGTTCATCTCTTATCAGAGAAGATTCTTTTTGCAGGAGATAGTAATTAATACAGAGACTCACAGTTGGGAAAGTTGCAGAAACCAAGGACGGCAAGCACTCAACCCTAAATGAGATGTCCTTACCAGTGACGTCAGTCACAATGCTGTATCAAGCCTGCAAACATGGAGCAGAATTATAAAACAGTTAAACAAACAATAAAGTAGGATTTTTGTATCTTTACAAAGAAAATTTATGAAATTTTTTTATGTTAAATCAGATCCATAAAACTGAAAGAAGACAATTTGAGGAATTGTGTCTAAAATTGCCCTATGCTCTGAAGAAAAGATTATTTAATGATACTAACTGAAAATACAGTTTGTAAAAGAGTAAAGGAAATTACTTCACAGATATTTTCAATATTGTATCAGTCAAAATATTAATATTCAAAATACATAATAATGGTAAAAGAATCATTAGGATATTATAAAAGATAATTAGACTGAAAGTCATTAAATTATATTCAACAAAAGAGAAACAATATTCTATAAATGTTAAAACTTCTCGAGCACGTTAGGCCATAGAAATGAAAATTAATTGGACAATGGTCAATACTTCATACCCTATAGACACCTTAATGGGAAATAGATAAATTCTTGTTAAGTCATTGACTATTGAACAAAAGTTTTTATTAATTTACTACATTATAGAACAAATACTAGTTAAGAAAATAATTACCTAAAATATGATGCATTCAGTTCTCATTTCATAAAAGATGGAGCTGAGAATCATAATTTAGTATTAAGGACTGGATATGATTAGGTATGTGTTAGCTAGGATCTCTACTGCTGTGATGAAACACCATGGCAGATTAAGTAGGAAATGGTTCATTTGGCTTACACTTCCACATGATAGTCTGTCATTGAAGGAACTCAGGGCAGGAACTCAAAAACAGGTCATAATCCTGAAGGCTTGAGTTGATGTACTCGCCTTAGAAGGGTTCTGCTCATCAGTTCACTCCTGTCCATCCTGCTTCCTTAGAGACCCCAGAAACATCAGCCCAGGAATAGAACCAATGGACCCTTCCCCATAAATCGTAATTAGGAAAACGCCTAACAGCTTGATTTTATGGAGGCCTTTTCTCCATTGAAGTTCTGTGCTTTCTGATGACTCTAGCTTGTGTCAAGTTGATGTAAAACAAACCAGGACAATTGACCCATTTTCAGTGTGGCACACCAAAATATCATTGCTAAGCCATAACCAATTATTTTTTTTGTTCATCCTCCAAAACCCACACTAAGATAAAACATTTTACAAATTTTAAAAGTTCCACAGTCTTTGCAAATTCAAATACTTTAGCCCTCAGTTTCTTTAATAATCTAAAGTCTATTTTAAAACCTAAAAATCTCTTTAAATATTCAGTCTCTCAACTGTGGACTACTGTAAAATTTTAAAACGTAAATTAAATACCTTCTTACTTAAAGAGAGACGAACCATGATACAGTCACAATATTATCAAAGCAAAAACAAACTCCAAAACTGTAAATAATTCAATGTCCAATTATCTGGCATTCACTCATGATCTTCTGGGCTCTTCTAAAGGGCTTGATCACATTTCTGGCTTCATCCTCTGTAGCAACACAACTTTTCTCAGGCTGGCTCCAATCTAACCTGGTACTATTTTATGTGTGATTGTATGAGTGTGTGTGTGTGTGTGTGTGTGTGTATGTGTGTGTGTGGCCATCCCATCCCATGGTACTTGCATCTTCAAAATGCTGGGTTCTTCTGCTGCAACTTACACCAATAGCTTCTCCCAAAAAGAACCATTATCCCAGAAGAGCAAAGGTTTTACTTGAGTGGCTGTGCTGTCTTGTTTATCACAGCCAGTACTTGATCACCATAGGCAGTTAGTTCCATCTAACCAGGAATAAAGATTATTATTAAATCAGTGGTCTGGTAAAAAGGCTTTGCTTGCTCTCCTCTCAAATGTCACCAACAAGGCCTCCATTGTCTGTACTTCTCTCAACATTCTTATCTTCCAAGTTCCTATAGAAGTGCTCAGTGAAATCTCAACACTCAATGGATTTTCTAGGCCAATGTTCTCAAGTATTTGTATAACACACAAGCCCTTTCCCCAAAAAAATATCAACAAGGTAATGTGTGTTACATTATACCCCACTGTCCTGGCACCAGCTTCTGTATTAATTAGGGTTTCTATTGCTGTGATGATACACCTTGAACAGAAGCAAGTTAGGGAGAAAGGGTTTACGTGGCTTACACTTCATAGTCCATCTTTGAAGGAAGTCAGGGGAAAAACCCAAAGAGAGCAGGATCCTGGAGGTGAACATGATGGACAAGTAGTGGCCATTCCTGCTCACTGACTTGATGCTAACTTAATCTCATTTCTTAGCTCAGATGGCTTACTTGTAGTGCCCAAGGACAACAGAGCCCAACATAGACTGGGCTATCCCCATCAATCACTTACTAGGAAATGCCTTAAAGCCAGATCTAATGGAGGAATTTTCTTAACTGAGCTTTCCTCCTTTCAGATGGCTCTAGCTTGTGTCAAGTTGACATAAAACTATAGGTTAGTGTTCAAAAGAGATAAAAAACAAATAGCTAAAATCAAAGAAATGTTCACCATCTTTAGTCTCCAGAGAAACACTAATCAAAACTACTTTGTGATTTCATCATGTAGCAGTCAGAATGGCCAATATCAATACAACAAATGACAGATCATACTTGCAATGATGTAGGTAAGGCAAAACACTCATCCATTGCTGGTGGGGTGAAAACTTGTACAGCCACTTGGAAAATCAGTATGGTGGGTCTTCACAGGCCAGAAATAAGTGTCTTCCAAACAGCTATTCCTAATGCACATAGGAACTCACAGAGACTGTGGAAGAATGCATAGTACCCTAAGGTTCAAGCCAATGATGGCATTCAGGGCAAAGAGGAAGAATGGACAGGAGCTACGATCCCTAACCAAGAAGATTTCTCCAACTGAGAACTGCTTGCAAAGGGAACAGTTTTCTTCAATGGATGTTATTGGGTATATAAACCATAACTAAGGGTAAGACCCATGTCCAGCAGTGTTTATTCATAGATTTTTAGTTTCCTATTACTTTGTTGGGGAACTTTTACTTTCTTTTTCTTTTTCTTATATGTTATTGTATTAGCCAGGGTACTCTAGAGTCATAGAACCTATAGAATATATATATATATGTATATATATATATATATATATATATATATATATATATATATCTGATTTATTTTCTCATCTTAACTTCATACATAAAAATAACTTTGAATATACATATATCATATCTAAATACTTTACAACTGGCACACCTTTGCATGGTAAATGATTGAATCTTGACATTCTTAAATCTAAAAATCTCAGTTCTCCTATTATTTTAAATCTTTTTTAGACTGCATTAAGCAATTCCTTGTATCTTGATTATTGTCCTTCAACACTCCTTTTGGGTGTTTTTTGATCTATATACCTGTTCATCATTCACAGCCTTGGGAATATATCTCTCATTAATTTAATTTCTTTCTTTCTTGGAGTCTATACATTTGTCATTCTAACATATTTTTTTAAATTTAAAGCTTGAAAGGTAATCTATATTAGAAAGTATGAAATTCATCAGTTCAGAATCTGACAGATACATCAGTTATACAAACAGATTCACCTTGCTATCTTCACTTTTAGACAATAATTTCATTAAGGAAGTTTTTTAACCTCTTGAAGTCAAGACCATTTTGTCAGTCAAAGTAAATTAATGATATTGAAATCAAAGCATTAGTAAACTAATGATATCAAAATCAAAACATTTAATAAAGGAGAAGATATCACTTTGTTGTACTTTTTCCTTTATTAAATGCTAATATTTTAATATACAGTTCAATGTCTGATATTTGATGAAATGATAAACAGAAACAATAATTCAGAATGTTTGTAATTAAAGTGTAATACATTCCATTTATGGACTCAGTTATTGACCTGACAGTAGTACAGTATGAGTATTACTTGTTATGGGTCTTTTTAATTCTAGATATTACTATATTTCAATTTAAGTTTATAGAAGAAAAAGGGAAAGTCTTCAGGTACATGAATCGCTAAATACTGCCCACATGCCTTTAAATGTTCAGGTTTGAAAAAGTAATTTTTGTAGTGTCAGAATTAGCAGGAGTTGGGTCCATAAGACTCACAATGTAACATCCCAGATTGCTTAGGATTCAGTATTTTCAGTGATTAGTGTGAACAATCCTAGAAAATCTTGAACATTTGATGTCTCTTAGAAGCTTTTATTATTTAAATAAAGGACCTTGGACATAGTAAAAAAAAATCACACATTCTGCTTTTTGTATTTCACAAATGATTACCAAGTATATACCAACAAAAATGAAGAATCAACAAAGTATATACATATAAATTGCATATATATATATATATATATATATATATATATATATGCACATACCTTTTAAAGTCCTGATTTACTAGGTTCTGAAATCAATAAATGCAGGGTTATATATGGATTAAATCTGTCTAAAGATCCAGCGCAGATGTCAAAGAAACAATTCTACCTGTGTTTTTAACCAACTAGCAAAGTCCTTGACTGGAAGGCAAAAGGCTTTAGGTTCTAGTTTCAGCATCTCAAAGGGCAATTTAGGGAAGAAACTCTAAAAGAGGAGAGCTAGCTCACTATGATTGGCTCACCATGAACATTTGTTCCAATTTTTCTACTGTCATGTAATTCAAAATTGACTAATGACAGTTGTAATGTTTGTTTCATATGTTCTTTCTCATTCACCCAACTCCTCTTTCTATTAATTTGAATATACTATTCTGATCCATCTCCAAGATTGAAAGTGCCATTCTACCATTTTAGTTTTCCACAGTACTTTACATCTTCTATGATGTGAAGTTCTGTATCTCTTAAAATGTGATGCTGCAATTAAGCAATATTAAGATGTGGGTGCACATTAAGAACATGATTAGAAGTAAATACAAACCATTGTGAATAGGATTAATGTTATTTATAAAGAAGACTGAACGTCACTGTCTGTATTCTATATGAAAAAAACAGCTTGACAACACTATCGATGAAGCGAAAGGTGGGTTACTATCAGATGCTTGAGTTCCCTTGATATTGACCTTTCCCAGCCTTCAGGACTGTGAGGATTATACTTTTGCTGCACATACACAAGTCAGTGTATAGTATTTCATTATAATTTCCCACAGGGACTATGTCTTCAGGTTGTTAAAATTTTGTAAGGACTCTTATAAATTCTTGAATATGTTGATTACAGAGCTGAATTTTGAATTTTGTTTCTCATTTTTGCCTGATTTTTTTACAATTTATAAGCTCATGCTTTAAAAAATATTATATGATGTATATAATAGAGTATTGTGGCTGAGGATCTAAATATTATTCTAACAGCAACGTCCATTAGTGATGAAAGGAGGATTATCTGTTCTAAAATTCTCAGCTAGAGTCTTCTCAAGGAGAATTTCATTCTTTTAAGGAAATATTTCTATTTACAAAATGATATATTTTTACAAAATTCTATTTACAAAACTATCAGAATTCCTATATCATTAAGAAACTATGGCACTACAAATATTCTTTATATTTGTAAAAGGTTTCAGATTTACATGAACTGTAATGTCCAATAATAATTATAATATAAATCATTGGCTTGATAACCAAATTGAATCTGCTTTACTGAGAGTCTGCTTTACTGCTGAGCATCCTTATGCCAGGGAAACATTTCAAATCCTTCCATGAGTTTCACTAAAGTTTGGCTCAGACAAAATGCCAACCATCTAGATGAGGATAACATTTCAAATAACCTAAATGCAGAAAAAGAGTAAAGGAAATAAAAATATCGTTAAAGAAATGTGAAAACTCTTCCAACAAGGTAAGAATGTTATACATGGATTCTCAAAGAATATCTCAAATCAAAACTACCTAGGAAATCCTTTTGCATTAGCAAGATATTTCACAGAACCTTCTCTTTTGTAAACTTGGCAAGAATATAATTATCATAGCCTATGGCAGGCCAAACTATCCTCATGTTCTAGGAAATTTGTCAGTTTTATATCTGTTTCAAAATCTCCAGGACTTTTAGGGGAATACTCTAGAATATTTTTATGAAAGCAGATGCTCAGATGGTGCATATTTTAATTTTTAATAAGTTTTGTGATTAAATAAAGATGATACCTCTCTAAAGTATATATTTACAGGAAGATATTTCTTTGTTTTTTATAGTAGATAAATCCAATGAAATAGAAGTTCATTAACAAAGAACATATGTAAATTTGCATGCATGAAAAGTACTCAAACTGGAATCATGATTTTTTTGTTTTTATATGTTTTTATTCAAATTTTAAAATTTCATTCACGTATTGAACATATCATACACATTTACGCTAGAATCTATCCAACTTGTCTTTCTGACTCTATCATGTCCTCTTCTGTTATTATAGCTAATGATAATATCAAGGCCCTGAGTCCAATTAGTACTGATATATGCCTATTGGATGTGAACCATCCAACAGGGTATGTCCTCCTCTCCAAAGAAGTGTCACTATTGCACCATTCCATATATTTTTCTAAGCTGATCATTGATGTGATTTGTAACTGTCACACTTGGATAGGGCTATTGATTGCTTTTCACAATCATGCACATGCACTCACACACACACACACACACACACACACACACACACAGGACTTCATAAAATTTAAATATTTTTGGTGCCTCATTAAAGATTTCATTTAAAAAACTAACCTATATAGTTGAAGAAGGTCCAGTCATTACTGTGAATACTCTAAAGTATCTGTGAGATCTTTAAAATGATTGCTTAAATTTCATGAAAACTTGGAGTCATGTCCCATGGTTACTACAGGAAATCTACATAACAAAACTTTCAGATTTTTTTTTTACTTTTAATAGTCAAAAGATATTTTAATATTTCTTTACTTCAAATAGTGGTTCAGGTTGTTTCTAATGCACATCAAAATATCAAGAAGATTGATTAAATATAGGAAATTCACAGAACAGTTTTCTGTTGTTGGTTGTTTTCTTTCACACCTTGGCTCTTTGCCCCCCCCCCCCAGCTCCCAAATAAATCACAAATAAATCTTTCTTATGGACACCAAGCCTTAGCGTGGCTTATTTCTAGCCAACTTTTAACCTAAATTATCCCATTTACAATTTGCCTATAGGCTTTTATCTTTATCCTATATACCTTTATTTACTTCTTACTCTGCTTGCTGTGTAGCTGGGTGGTTGTCCCCTTCAATCCTCATCTTTTTCTCACTCCTAGATATCTAATATTTATTTTATCTCCCTGCCCTCCCCATCTGTCCTTTCTCCTGCCTTGCTATTGGCCATTCAGCTCTTTACTTTAACAATCAGGTGTTTTAGACAGGTAAAGTAACACTGCTTCATGGAGTTAAATGCAACTTAAAAGAATGCAACACGTCTTTGCATCATTAAACAAATGTCCCACAGCATAAACAAATGTAACACATCTTAAAATAGTATTCTATAACAGTCTTCATCATTCTTCTGATACCTAGCTCATTAGAAAACACAGCATGTAGATCAAGTTACCTGGCTTGCAATTTAAAGCTGAGCATATAAAACAAATCACAATAAGTTTCAAGAATGAAGAGAGAATCAAAGTGGAATTTTCTTAAAAGTTTATGTGAGGTTTTATTGAGATGTTGGACACCTTCTCTATTCCCACAGATTCCATAATTATACGTGTGTATGTATGCCAAATGAGAATCACTTAAAGTTTTTGCCTATTACAAGTAAAGTATGCATATATCATAAGTGACTGGAAAGATTTTCTGGTGCAATGAAGCTTGTTATACCATAACTGCTATACAGTCAATGAAAATCCTGTCTAAAAGTCCTGTGAGAAAAATAACACACAGTGATGTCTTCCATATCTAAATGAGTGTGCAGTAAAGATAATTTTTGATACTTACATAAAAGTAAGCATTTAATATAGAGTTATAACAATAATAGTGTCTACACATGACAAATTATTGTAATTTACAAAAGTCTGTGTGAAGTGACAAGCAAAATATTTGTCATAACAAAAAACTTCTCAATTAGACAAACATGTAGCTATTAGAGACAAGAAAAAAATCTGTTACTTGAACTTTCATTCCTTTAAGGTGAAGATGAAAACGTCATGTGATATTTTAGGGTCACATGGGATAAAAACAGCAAAATTCCTCTTGGTTTCGAATGGGATGTAGACTTGATGATCATATTAAATTTGCTTTGTGTTTTGTTTTATATTTTCTGTTTTATATTGGTTACTAAGATGAAATATTTCTTGGGAAATGACACTAAATATGATATAATGATAGAAAAATTTAAGCTCAGCAATTAATTAAAAAACAAAATATCTATGAAGAGTGTAAACTATTTTAATCACTTCATACAGATAACCAACTCACAGATGATTTGTGTTTATGTTAACTCTTGAAAGATCCCTTTATAATTTACATTTCCATTTTAATTTAGAAGAAATTACCAAAGTAGAAAATGACAAAACGTAGAATATTAGCAAAGGTGGGGTAGCGAAACATATCTAAAGTTTGTCTACTATATCAAATTGTTTCAGAAAATAAATAAATTAAAATACTTAAAAATGCTGAGCAGTGGTGACATTTGCCTTTAATACCAGCACTTGGTAGCTAGGGTCAAGTGGATCTCTCAGTTCAAAGCCTACAGATTGAGTTCTAGGTCAGCCAAGGCTACATAAAGAAACCCTGCCTCAAAGAAAATAAAAACAAAGAACAAAAACCATCACCACCACCAACAAAAACCATAAAAGTATAAATGTGATGTTTTAATGACAACAGAGAGTACAGTTTATATTTAAATCTATGTGATTTTTTTAAGGTAAAAGAATGACCCTCATAGACTCGTGTGTGGTTACTTAACCTATGGGGAATGGCACTGTTAGGAGGTGTGGACTTGTAGTAGGTGTGGTTTCATTGGAGGAAGTGAGTCATAGTGGGGGCATGGTTTGAGACATAAGCCTCTGAACCTGGAAGACAACCCCAATTAAATGTTTCCCTTTTAAAGAGTTGCTTGGTGTCTTTCCACAGCAATAGAAACGCTAACTAAGACAAGTAAGAATAAAAAAATAATATATTATTTAACATTTATTAAACATGTCCCTTGTTCTATTAAGCATTCCTAACAATGCATTAATTCATTTACTCCTCTAAACAAAAAAGTAACATATAAGAACTTTATCTTTTTTACTATCTCTAAATTGTATATACAAACTAAGATATAAAGGTTATATCATGATGTAACTATCAGGTGACTAAGAAGAAAACTTTTAGAAATGTGATGTATATAGGTAGTTATGTAAAGAAACACAGAGTTTAATAGTCAGAATGCTCAGAAGGGAAGTGACATTGTGGACTAATTCTAAAGTATAAGTTAGATGGAAACAAGGTGAATTGTTTAGGAAAGACAGGACAGGGCAAATATATCTCTTCATTGGTAAAACTCACTCTGAATGATTTTTTAACATAACATGAATTGGTTTTTATGCAATATATTCTGATTAGGATTTTCCTTTCCAGCTCCTATTCCTATACCCACCTGTCCATAAGTATATTTTCTATTTCCCTTCCTTGGAAAAAATCCTTTCCTGACACCTAGTTTTATTCTTTACTTAACATCTGTTCTTATACGGATTTTAGCATGTCAATCAAAGTCTTAAAAGCTAACATTTACATGTAAGCACATACATAAGAAATTTCCCTTTTTGAGTCTAGGTTACCTCATTCAGGATGATTGTTATGAGCCCTATCTCTTTTCCTATGAATTTCATTTTTTAAGCAGTTGAGGAATTTTTCTTTGTTTAATATAACACATTTTTCCCATTGATTCCTCTTTGATAGTCAAGTAGGATGTTTCCAGTTTTGCCTATTATGAACAGAACAGTAATGAAGATTGATGAGCAAGAATATTTATAGTGGGCTGTACAGACCTTTGTGTATATCCCTAACAAGAGGTACAGCTGGACATAGTAGGTTTCTGAGGGATCACCACAATGATTTCAATAGTGACTGTACAAATTTGAGATGTCCACCAGCAATAGATGACTGTTCTATTTATCCCCATCCTTACAAGCATGAGTTGTCATTAGTTGTAAGGATCTTGACCATTCTGAATGGGGTAAATCTCAAAGTTCACTCTGAGTATTAGAAGACTGCTCTTCTGCTTTACATTGATAGTTTCAGATAATATAGCTTATCTATTCATAAATATTAAAGTTGCAAATCAGTAGTGCAAGACACATCCTTGAAGTTTTATTTAATCTCCCATACTCTATTAGGATTTTATGTTTGAGAAAATGAATGAATGAAAAATAAAAAATGGCATGAAATCCCAGGTTTTTCAATAATTTATTTTAATTCTACATTAAATTTATGACTTAAATATAGTTAGAAACACAAACATTACTATAAATACTAAATATAAAATGGAAAAGAACCATGATTAATAAATGTATAGAACCTATTTTGCATGCGAATTGTCACAAATAAAGTTCTTGTTGCCTCACTGAATAAACATTTAACGAAAAATGGAAAGTTAAACTAATGAACATATATTTAGAACTACATTTAGAAGATGTTTAGAATTAATAATTTTCTTACAAATATTTTCTTTGTGTTTGATAGAATATAATATGATTTTCTAAGGACATATAAAAATCAAATGTCCTTGTTTTAAACATAAGCAAATATTTCAGCATGTATTAATCATTTTTCAAATGTCTTAAAATATAAGGAAGTAAATAAAATCAACAACAATATATTTATAGTACACTACAAAAAGCAACACAATCAACCAAGACATCTTAAGTATTTCTACAGTTATTCTAGAAATAAATTCTTTCATGATTAAAAGTATCTTTTCATTTCTGTTCATCCAAACACTTTTTAGGGTATAAAATGTTATAATTTCTCCAGAGAGACTTTTACTTTGGCTGCTCCTGTTTTCTATGGGAATTTCGGTATAAAATAGTAGAAACTGATGGCCTGTGATCCACAAATGATACAGGACATTGACCTTGAATCACAATATCTATCTCAGAAACTGAATTATATTTGCTACAGACCCAGATCTTGTCTTGAAAATCTGGGAAACTTATTTGAAAATATAGGATCAATATCTATCAGAGACTTTAGAATTCATTCAATAGGAGCCTGAGGGAAAGAAAGAAAACTGTCTTTTTTAAAATGATTTTTTTCAGTTTATGGCAATATATTTTAAAATATCACTTGAGAATACTGAGTTATTTTTTCCTCAGTACAAGACTTACTGATGTTTCACAAATACAGTTGAATTTTTGGAAAATTATTTTCATTAGATCTACATTGACTTAATGTGGTAAATAACAAACAGGAGTTGAAGGATTAAAATTTCTTTCAGAATGTCTTCCTCTTACTTCAGGGGAAGAAGAGAAGACATAGATTAAGGCAGTGGATTCCTCCCTGCCCCAGATTGGAATATTAGTCTAAGGATCTACAAGGGCAAATTAAATAGAATTAAATTCTACTTGCTAACCATCTAATCTATCAGTTCTATTAACTTATTTTACGTCTAGTTTGTTGAGCAATGTGGAAATCTCATGAGCTACATCTTGTTACTGGAGATCATATAATCGGCAACTTCATGTTTCACCACAACATTAACATGTCAGCAAAACATAAATAAAATAACAAAATACCTGTGCCTCAGGTTTGGAGAAGAGATTTTGCTGCTATTTCCACAGGAAATGAGAGGCTATGGATTCATTCTGAGTTAAGAAAACTCAGGTTTGATCAAGGAAGACCACCTGAGAAATCTCCAGTAGGAACAGATGGCCCGGATGTCTGAGTTCTACATCCAGCATAGATTCAAGACTGCAGCCTGAGATGATCAAGACTCACAGGATATTCCAGTCAGGACTTGATCATAATTCTAAATTTTCTTTAGGTCCCCATAAGATTATCAGTGCCCCCAACCAGCCGGAAGTAGCCTGGAATACTATGCCCACATTCCAAAAAAAAAAATGGACTATGGATATTTTCCTTTGTTTAAAAAAAAAAAAAGAGGGGCAAGTGGTGCGGGAGAATTGTCTGTATTCTGTCAATCATGATTTAAATAAATGCTGATTGGCCATTAGCCAGGCAGGAAGCATATGTTGGAAAACCAGACAGGAAGTAAAGGTGGGGCCAGAAGAATAGGAGAATTCTGGGAAGCAGAAAGCTCTCTCGGCACTCCTGCCTGGACCACTGAAGAAGCAGGATGTGACCTGCCCCGCTGAGAAAGGTACTGAGCCATGTGGCTAACATAGATAGGGATAATGGGTTAATATAAACTACAAGAGCTAATGGGAGGCCTGAGCTAATGGGCCAACCGGTTTATAACCTATGTAGACCTTCTGTGTGATTCTTTGGTACCTAATGACTGTGGAACCTGGTGTGAGGACAGAAACCAACAAGCAGGCCCTCATGTTACACCTAGTGGAATAAGGCAATCACCAGCTTTGAAACATCTTCTGACCTCAACATGAGCACTATAGTATGTGTGTGCACAAATAATGTACATAAAATAAATATAATAGTAAGATTTTTGTATGATGCAAACAAACGAATAGAGTATTTGAGAAGAAAGCATTGCTACATGGTCTAACTATTATGTTTATTGCTTTTCAGTGTAACATTTAAAGATATGTTATTGCTAGTAGGAAGCAGTTGGAAATAGGTAGTGAATGGTATTAAAGTCTAGTTATTTATATGAGCATTCATATGAGATCTAGAGAGATCAGAGCTGACCAATATAAAGGTTGCCCAGGCTTTGAATGTTCTACAATTTGAAAAACAGATGTGGGCTAAGGGAGCTGACCAAGAAAAATACATAGACTTCAGTAGTTCCAAACCTCTTGGTGGAAGCTGTGGAAGACTGAGCTAACCTGCGTTAAGGTATTCAGGTGCGTGTAGTTGCTGTCCTACAGATGAGTATAGACATCACCATATGTCAAAGAATTTTCTTTTGCCGCAAATAAAGGTGTGACTTGATTTATTTTAATTCATTTTTGAGGTTAAAATGAAATTACATTTCTCTCCTGTTTTTCCTCCCTGAATCCCCCACAACCCTCATCCTATAACCCTCCTTTAAATATATGGCTTCTTTCTTCTTTTATTGTTATTTTCTACACATATGTATTTGTAAATACAAACACATGCATATTCCCAAGTATATCCTCTTCAGTCCATATAATATTAACATTATGTATCTGTTTAGAATAATGACTTTTTTGCACGGAACAATCAATTGTTCTTCCCTGGGAAAGACTACTTCTCCTGTTCCAAGCCTTTTTTTGTTGTTGTTGTTCTTTATGTAGGCTTAAGACCTCCTGACTGTTGCATGATGATTGGTGTTAACATTATGCAGCTCATATTTGGGCATTTGTTGTTGAGACTTTATGGTGTGGCTTCTGATATCATTGGATACAAAATCTTAAATCAAAATCCTGGGTCCTCTGACAATTACAAGTTTTTGCCTTTTTCCCCACAATATTCCTTCAGTCTTAGGTGCCGGAACATTTTCTAGCTGTATCTATTGGGAATCAGCTCCACTACTCTGATTTTTGATTGATTTTGGTTTTCTGTAGTGGTGACTAATGATTTTGGTATCAACTTTCCATGAATTACAATCACCTTGGCATAGACACTTTCAGTTGAAAGTATCCTGATAGATTTGATTGATAACAGAAACCTACTTGAATGCATATAAAGCTTCATTAGAAACCCAAACAAAGGGTAATACAGATGAAAGGCTATTCTCTTGTAAGACAAGTCTTGGTTTCTTGTTTGACCTTAGTGGAAACTGGAGATTGGACTCTGAGCTGAATTGCCCTCTTTGAGATGACATTGTCTTACACAACCAGCCAGGAATTTGAATGAGTATAGCAATAATCTGTGAGAAAATGAATGTTTTATATGTCTTCAAATATATATGTATAGTTAAGTCATATATATAATCTTCATATTTAAATATACTAAATAAAGAAATATACCAGTATGTATATAATATTAATATTTTGTATATTTTAAAATATAATTAATAGTTAAAGTTAATAAATTTAGAGCTAATTAAATAATTAAGCCATACATAATATATTAACCATATTTGTATAGTGACAGTTAGTAGACATAACCTGGACAGTTTTGCCAAGATTTTGTGGATTATCATATATGATTTGAGTTAGTTTCCATTGATGCATATACTATTTCTCCTATAGTTATGGTTCCAAGATTAATGTGGTAAAAATAAGCAATGTATCATTCAGCATTATCTCTCATGACATACTCAGAAAACTTTATTTCCTGTTCCCTCAACCTTATGATCTTCAGGCCTATAAGTTTTTATTCCAGACGGAGAAATTTATCTACCAGAATGCGCAACAGACATTCCATTGAACTTGAAGTTAAAACTTGCTTCTGGCTATTTTGAGCTCCTGACACCCCATGTCAACTCAACTGACTAAGAAAAGAGTAACAATGTTAGGAGGTGGGATTTATGCAGAATATCAGGGAGAAATTGTGTTGTTTCTCCACAATTAAAGATAAATATGTCTGCAGGGTACAAGATCTTTCTGGGCATCTCTGTTTTTACAATGTCCTTTGATTAAAATCAATGGGAAATTTCAACAGTCCTATTGTAGCTTGATGGTAAAAGTATAAAACCTTCAGGAATGAAATTATGTGTCACAATTGGTAAAGCACCAAGGCTCACTAAAGTGCTTGCTTGAGAGTTAAGGAAATACATAATGGCTCTTTGATGAAGATAGAGATTAATACCAGGTATGGCTATGTAATCCCTTGCAGGAACAAGAATTTAAAATTCAGTAAATATTTTTGCCCTACTTGTTAATAATATAATTGTGGCTACTTTAAAGGGATACCTGTGATTTTACTATTATTCATCATGTAATATACTATTATATGAAATAAATCGAGTGGTTTAGTGTTATAAATCTATGCTATGATAATTAAGTTTGGGGACATTAAAGACTAAACATCACTCAAAAGACTGTTACCCAAACTCTTTGGATACTAGAAGAATAGATTCTAAGCACTGATGGCTGGTCATTGTTACAACTAAATTTTGTGTTTGCTTTGATGTTTGTTTTTCTCTCTCTTTTTTTTTT